>CM056054.1:234802087-234829587 GCA_029574335.1 Rana kukunoris
ACGTTGCCAGTCATTGTTCCCGCGGAAGTCATTCGGAGTTTGGTTGATGCGTGCGGATGGAAGAATCGCTCATTTCTAAAAATAAAATAAAAAACTTTTCCTGATAAAGATAACACGGCGCTTTCCAAAGGGCCAAACAGAGATTTTCTCCTGTGTGATTGAGTTTCTATAGAGCGCCCCCCCATGGAGAAGGGCAGTATGCACAACTTTCTAGGTATAACCACTTCAATGCCGGGGGGACCTTCCTGCCCACACCAATTTTCAGCTTTCAGCGCTGTTGTACTTTGAATGACAATTGCGCGGTCATGCTACACTGTACCCAAACAACATTTTTATAATTTTTCCCCAGAAATAGAGCTTTCTTTTGGTGGCATTTGATCACCTCTGCGTTTTTTTTTTTCATTTTCTGCAACAAAAAAAAAGAACGAAAATTTTAAAAACTTTGTAAATAAGTATGTTTTCTCCTTCACGGGTGGGCACTGATGGGGCTGCACTGACGGGCACTGATAAGGCGGCACTGATGGGTACCGATAAGGTGGCACCAATGAGGTGGCATTGATGGGCACTGATGGTGGGCACGAATATGCAGCACTGATAGGTGGCACTGATATGCATCACGAATGGGCACTGATAGGCAGCATGGATGGGCACTGATAGGCGGCATGGGTGGGCACTGATAGGCAGCATGGGTGGGCACTGATAGGTGGCACGGGTGGGCATAGATGGTCACTTATAGATGGCACTGATATGCAGCACAGATGGGCACTGATAGGCGGCACGGATGGGCACAGATAGGCGGCATTGGTGGGCAGTGATAGGCATCATGGGTGGGCACTGATAGGCGGCATGGATGGGCACAGATAGCCATCATGGATAGGCGGCATGGATGGGCGCGGATAAGCGGCACGGATGGGCACTGATAGGCGACATGTATGGGCACTGGTAGGCGGCATGGGTGGGCACTGATAGGCATCATGGGTGGGCACTGATAGGGGGCATGGATGGGCAAAGATAGCCATCATGGATAGGCAGCATGGATGGGCGCGGATAAGCGGCACAGATGGGCACTGATAGGCGACATGTATAGGCACTGATAGGCAGCATGGGTGGGCACTTATAGGTGGCACGGGTGGGCACAGATAGCCGTCATGGATAGGCGGTATGGATGGGCGCGGATAAGCGGCACGGATGGGCACTGATAGGCGACATGTATGGGCACTGATAGGCGGCATGGATGGGCACTGATAGGCGGCACGGATGGGCACAGATAGCCATCATGAATAGGCGGCATGGACAGGGATGGACTGGCCATTGGGACTACAGGGAGTTTCCCGGTGGGCCGATGGCTCAGTGGGCCAGCTTCAGTGACAGCGGACCGCCGCCCCGCTTCTCTGTCTCTCCCTTCCCGCAGTGCTCACCTCCTCTCCCTCCCCGCAGCATTCACCTGGGGGGACAGAGAAGCAGGGGGAGGACCATAGAGCAGGGGGGGTGACAGAGGAGCATGGGGGAGGGGACAGACAGCTGACTCAACAGCTATGGCCTGGGAGTTTCTCACTTCTGCCTAATCTTGTCCCATAAGGGGGGGCACCAAACAAATTCTATGCCCCGGGTGAATCAATGTCTAGCTTCCCCACTGGTACTGCCTATAAGAGTACCAGTACCAGCCGTTCTACTCTAATAAAGTAGAATGGCTAGTGGCTAGTGAAGGGGGAGAGGGGGCTTGGGTGGCCGGGGGGGGGGGGTGCGGGAGTTGTCCAGCTGCCATGGGAGAGACCTGTTAAAGTGGGCCAGTCTGGATGATGGGCACTGATAGGCAGCATGGGTGGGCACTGATAGGTGGCACGGGAGGGCATGGATGGGCACTGATAGGTGGCACTGATGTACTGTAATGTATTGTACTGTAGGATGCCAACCCATGATGCCCATTGTGGGCACTGATTGGCATCCATTGTGGGCACTGATTGGCATCCACTAGGGGCACTGATTGGCATCCCCGGTGGTCTAGGGTGGCATACCTGGTGATGGGCATCCCTGGTGGTCTGGTGGCATCCCTGGTGGTCCAGAGTGGGCATCCTCGGGGAGGCTGCACTGATAATCGATCAGCACAAACCCCCTCTGTCAGAGGAGCAGCCGAAGACGTCATATGACGTCCGTGGCTCAATATCCTGAAGACGTCATATGACGTCCGTGGCTCAATATCCTGAAGACGTCATATGACGTCCGTGGCTCAATATCCTGAAGACGTCATATGACGTCCGTGGCTCAATATCCTGAAGACGTCATATGACGTCCGGTCAGGATATTCAAACCACTGGTTAACCACTTCCTGACTATGTTTATATACGGCCTGTCAGCAAGTGGTTATTACAGGATCAGGGCTGCAGTTGCTGATCTTGGTACCGTTTTTTTTTACAGCTGGCGATCAACTGTCTTGTAAAAGTGATCCAGGCGGCTGATTCGTTCCAAATTATTTTTTTTAAACTAATTTCAACAAATTCATTAATTTAGAAACATCCGAATTGACGAAAAACCCGTTTAACAATTTTTTACAAATGTTCGTAAATTATAATATTCGAAAATCCGTAAATTCATAAATTTGTAAATTCATAAATTCAGAAACTCAGAAAACCCGAAAATTTCGAAAATATTTTTTTAACAAATTTTGACAAATAAGTCAATTCGGAAACTAAAATTAACAAAAACGCTTTGGCTCCTTTATCAATATTGCTTTTAAAGAGTAACTTCACTTTTGTTCATAAAAATAAATACAAATAAATACACTCCCCTCTCAGTAATCTATTTAAACTTTGTTGCAGATTCCTACCTTTGTGTTAATTCTGAAGAAATAGCTGTTTGTTTGTCTGTGTCCATGTGTAGAGTGTGAATGGGAGATACCTGTTTTCATTCTGTGGATTACAAATATTACTTCACAAAAGTCTGAGTACTCAAACACAGGATTTAAAGGGCCCCAACGCTGGCAGACTCGTCTCTGTGTGTGTTTGTGTGAATAGAATTCCCACTGGCCAGTGGTTAGCTAGAACATACAAGACCTAGATAGGATCTTATAGTCAGTAATTGTATAATTTATATATAAATAATAATAATTTATACTGTACAGTACAGACCAAAAGTTTGGACACACCTTCTCATTCAAAGAGTTTTCTTTATTTTCATGACTATGAAAATTGTAGAGTCACACTGGAGGCATCAAAACTATGAAGTAACACATGTGGAATTATATACATAACAAAAAAGTGTGAAAAAACTGAAAATATGTCATATTCTAGGTCCTTTTGCAGCAGACACATCTCTAGAGGAACTGATAAGAGGAGACTCCGGTGTGAATCCGGCCTTCATGGTAGAATATCTGCTAGGAAACGACTGCTAAAGAAAGGCAACAAGCAGAAGAGACTTGTTTGGGGTAAAGAACACAAGGGGCCAGATTCAGGTAGAGTTAGGCTGGAGTATCCATTGATCAGCCAGCCTAACTGTCACTTCAAGCCGGCGTTTTTGTTTTCTGTAACCAGAAAACAAGAAACGCCGGGTTGGAGTTCCGATGCGATCGGCGCAATTGAATTACGCCATCGCATCGTTACTTCAACTTAAAAATGGCGCCGGGGGCGTTCCCGCTGATTAACGCTGAAAAAATATGTTAATCAGCGGGAGTCGGAAATTCACGATCTTTTTCGGGCGCGACGCAGTGACTTTACGACGTTTCCGGAAGCTATACGCGACGTAAAGATAAAGCAGCCCCCTAGTGGAGTATCCTATGTTAAGTATAGGCGTCGTCATCGCGTCGGGAAAAAAAATAATCGCGTCGCTTGCGTAAAACGTTCATGAATGGGGATGTGACGTCATTGACGCTCACTGACAGAATTTGGAGCATGCGCACTGGGATGCATTGACACTCGACGCATGCGCAGTACGTTCGCCGCGGGATCGCGCATAGTTTAAATACTACACGCCCCGTACCCGCCCAATTTGAATTCCGCCGGCTCATTTGCGATGTGCTGCTGCAACTTTAGGAGCAAGTGCTTCATGAATAACAGCACTTGCTCCTAAAATTTCGGCAGCGTAACGCAAATGAGAAGCGTTACTCCAGAGCAAAGATGCTCTGATCTACCTGAATCTGGCCCAAGGAATGGACATTAGACCAGTGGAAATCTGTGCTTTGGTCTGATGAGTCCAAACTTGAGATCTTTGGTTCCAACCACCTTGTCTTTGTGGGAACTAAATGATAACATTTTGTTTGGGTGCAGTGTAGCACGACCGTGCGCAATCGTCATTTAAACAGCGCCAGCGCTGAAAGCTGAAATTTGGCCTGGGGAGGAAGTGAGCGCCCGGTACAATTACAATATGACTTGTAACAATTGTATATGCTATATTTTTTTTTTTTTTTTTATTGTTTCGTTTTTTTTTTCCTCACCAAAGTGGAGCCATCCTTTAAGTCCAGGGATGTCCGTTTTTGTTATTCCCGTGTAAAGCTCGATGTATCCAGTTGCAGGTGTTGCTCGCGCTCCTCTGCACTTTATAAAATGCCAATAAATACAATTTATAACCAAAGCAGGACATGAAAGTGTCACAGAGTTTATGGTGATCTCTCTAAACATCTCAGCATCCTCCGACACCGGGGCGGCACGTTAATGGAGGCTCGTATAATATGGAAACCGCATTAAGTTGTAAAGTGTTCCAGCACATTGTGTGCCGATGTCTGTGCCGGTCACATCTGCGGCTTTATAAGACGGAGTGCAGGTGTCGATCGGTTTATGGCGCACCTGGAGGATAAAAGCTTTACATGGGCGAATAATTAAGTGCTGACACTGAGTCACAGAGCGCCTTCTTGTCACTCCATGACTTGTCAGAACTTGTGCTTCTTTACAAGTAAAAGAGATTGTGAGCTCTCCTCTCCTCCTCTCCTCTCCTCCTCTCCTCTCCTCTCCTCTCCTCTCCTCTCCTCCTCCTCCTCTCCTCTCCTCCTCTCCTCTCTCCTCTCCTCTCCTCTCCTCCTCCTCCTCTCCTCTCCTCTCCTCTCCTCTCCTCTCCTCTCCTCCTCTCCTCCTCCTCTCCTCCTTCCTCTCCTCCTCCTCCTGTTCTTCCTCCTCCTCCTCCTCCTCTCCTCCTCCTCTCCTCTCTCTCCTCCTCCTCTCCTCCTCTCCTCTCATCCTCCTCTCCTCCTCCTCCTCCTCTCCTTTCCTCTCCTCCTCTCCTCTCCTCTCCTCCTCTTTCCCCTCCTCCTCCTCATGTTCTCTCCTCCTCCTCCTCCTCCTCTCCTCTCCTCCTCTCCTCTCATCCTCTCTCCTCTCTCCTCTCCTCTCCTCTCCTCTCCTTTCCTCTCCTCCTCCTCCTCTCCAACTCCTCCTCTCCTCCTTCTCCTCTCCTCCTCCTCTCCTCCTTCTCCTCCTCTCCTCTCCTCCTCCTCTCCTCTTCTTCTCCTCTCCTCCTCTCCTCTTCTCTTCTCCTCCTTCTCATCTCCGCCTCTCCTCTTCTCCTCTCCTCTCCTCCTCCTTCTCATCTCCTCCTCCTCCTCTCCTCTCCTTTACTCTCCTCCTCCTCCTCTCCTCTCCTCTACTCTCCTCTCCTTCTCCTCTCCTCCTCCACTCCTTTTTCTCCTCTCCTCCTCTCCTCTCCTCCTCTCCTCCTCCTCTCATCTCCTCCTTTCCTCTCCTCCTCTCCTCTCCTTTCCTCTCCTCTCCTCCTCCTTATTTTCTCTCCTCTCCTCCTCTCCTCCTCCTCCTCCTCCTCCTCCTCCTCCTCTCCTCTCCTCTCCTCCTCCTCATCATCTCCTCCTCTTCTCCTCTCCTCTCCTCTCCTCCTCGTCATCTCCTCTTCTCCTCTCCTCTCCTCTCCTCTCCTCTTCTCCTCTCCTCCTCTCCTCTCCTCTCCTCTCCTCTCCTCTCCTCTCCTCCTCCTCATCTCCTCCTCTCCTCTTCTCCTCTCCTCCTCTCCTCTCCTCTCCTCTCCTCCTCTCCTCTCCTCCTCCTCATCTCAATGGAAAAATAAACACACAGTTGTGCTCATAAGTTTACACACCCTGGCAGAATTTATCATTTCTTGGCCATTTTTGAGAGAAATATGAATGTCCCACAGGAGCTGCAGGTTAGTTTTGGTCTGGCTCTACCCCACTGTTCTACGTGTTGGCTCAGAATCTAGTGTTATTAACTGCTTGCAGACCAGCCGCGTTATCAGTTATATGGCGGCAGGTCGGCTCTCCTGGGCGAGAGCCCATAGCTCTACGTTGGCACTTCTGCGGCTACTAGGAGGGAGTGCGCGCCGCCGGCGGCCCGCGCGTGCACCCCCCGCTCGCCTCCGAGTCCTGTGCGCGTGCCCGGCGGGCATGATCGCTGCCGGGCACACGCGATCGCTCGTTACAGAGCGGGGACCGGGAGCTATGTGTGTAAACACACAGCTCTCGTTCCTGTCAGCGGGGGAAACGCTGATCTTCTGTTCATACAATGTATGAACAGAAGATCAGTGATTTTGCCTAGTGAGGCCACCCCCCCATACAGTTAGAACACACCCAGGAACACACTTAACCTCTTCCCGCCCCCTAGTGTTAACCCCTTCACTGCCAATGGCATTTTTATAGTAATCCAATGCATTTTTATAGCATTGATCGCTAAAAAAATGCCAATGGTCCCAAAAATGTGTCAAAAGTGTCCGAAGTGTCCGCCATAAGGTTGCAGTCCTGAAAAAAAACGCTGATCGCCGCCATTACTAGTAAAAAAAAAATAATAAAAATGCCATAAAACTATCACCTATTTTATAAACGCTATAACTTTTGCGTAAACCAATCAATAAACGCTTATTGCGATTTTTTTAACGAAAAATATGTAGAAGAATATGTATCGGCCTAAACTGAGGAAAAAAACGTTTTTTTATATATTTTTGGCGGATATTTATTATAGCAAAAAAGTTAAAAATATATTTATTTTTTTTCAAAATTGTCGCTCTATTTTTGTTTATAGCGCAAAAAATAAAAACCGCAGAGATGATCAAATACCACCAAAAGAAAGCTCTATTTGTGGGAAAATAAGGACGCCAAATTTTGTTTGGGAGCCAAGTCGTACGACCGCGCAATTGTCAGTTAAAGCGACGCAGTGCCGAATCGCAAAAAGTGCTCTGGTCATTGGGCAGCAATATGGTCCGGCGGTTAAGTGGTTAAATTAAAAAAAGACAGTTGCCAGTATAGCACTACCCACGAAGGAGCTGCTGGTTTGTTTTGGGTGGCATGTTACCTCATGGCTCCTCTGCAGGCCTAGGGGTGTCTGGTGAATGTAGCAGTAACGGAATGTCCACAAAAGGTGTCTTTTTTTGTGCTCTTTATTACCCAGCCGGGTAAAAACATTAAAACTTGTGATGAAGAGTAGAGGGGAAGTAGAAGGAGAAATAGCAGACTCAGGGAAACAGTCCTGCTTCCAACAATACTTTGTATTCTTCACCACTCTAGCCAGAGTAGGAATAGCGTACCCGGACAGGCCCACTCTCACTGACCTGCAGTGTTGTAAGTAACGGAGTTACAATAAACGCAGTTACCTAACGCAGCCCCTTTTGAGGGTAACGAGTAATCTACCTGATTACTCTTCCCCTCTCGGTAACGCAGTTCCCATTACTTGGGCGGCATTACCGCAATTACATCTACCGCCACTAGATGGCAGCAGAGTAATTGCTTCCGCTGGCGATGTGTACCTAAATATGGGTGGAACTCCGCTTTAGAATCATGTGACCGCTGTGATGGCCTGTCACAGCGGTCTGAAAACTCCCAATCGCAAGGAGCCCTGGATACAATGAGCCCCACCCGCCTCACACTGACCTATCACCGGGGAACAACTCACATCAATCACACACACTGTGTGCGCAACCAGATCAATGATCCGGGGAACACATGGCCGGAACAAAATGTTCCACAGAACAAACGTTCCCTATACAACACAGTGTACACAGCGACATCTAGTGGTCAACATGGTAAGTGCAGGACACCTATACAGATCAATGATCAGCAGGTTATTTTTGGTCAGTGATTTCATCTCTTCATCAGACAACAAAGAAAAATCTGACAAACCAATTCCAGATCCCATGCATCTAATAAAGCTTATATAAGATAAATTAAACAATAAACTATAGAAAATTCTAATAAAGCCTAATATAAGATTTTAAATTACAGACTCTGTAAACGTCAAGGGAATGTATATTATAACCATACAGTTTAATCCAGCTTATAATTTGGATGTAATATGTAGCAGATGGATAAGGGTTTTAAGTCCTATTAGCTGCACATACATGGTGGGACGGATGCACCTAGGCTGGGATATACATGAGATCACCATTTGTTTCCGGTTTTCTTCTCTCAAGGATCTGCCATTCTTTTGTCTTGGAGTATTAACTCACTGCTCCCTGGCAAGCGCCCGTCATCTACTTCTCAACAAAGCATTGTAGAATATTAAAAAAAAAGTCAGTTACTTTGCTGAGTAACTAATTACTTTTTCAATGTAGTAACTGAGTCACTAACGCAATTACTTTTTTGGAGAAGTAATTTGTAACTGTAACTAATTACTTTTTTAAAGTAAGATGAGCAACACTGCTGACCTGGCAGCCAGGGAGACAGGGAATATAAAATTTCTGCCTTTGCAGATGACATGTTGTTTACTATATCCAATCCCCAGAAATCACTACAAAATTTGATGAAAGAAATAGAGGAATATGGGAAATTAACAAATTTAAAAATCAACTATGGGAAATCCGAAGCAATGGGGGTGGAAATCTCAGGTACACTACAACAGATCTTAGAACCTTAATTTAAATGGGTAAAGACAGCTTTAAAGTATCTGGGGATCCACATCCCATTAAGAATAGGGAACATCTTTGAAGTAAACTTCCCCCGATTGGTAAGTACAATTAAGGGAACCCTGGAGAAATGGCAGAAGGGATTCCATTCCTGGTTTGGGAGATGTAATGCAATTAAAATGAGTATACTCCCCAAACTATTGTACTTATTTCAAGCAATACCAATCAAAATCTCCCTGGCCTTTCTAAGTCGAGTAAATGGGCTTCTCTTTAAATTTATCTGGTCCAATAAAAGACCAAGGATTAGTAGGAACAGGATGTTCCTACCTAAGGGCGATGGAGGACTGGCGGTACCGGATGTAAATAAATATTACCAGGCGGCACACTTGGGAAGGGTTATAGAATGGGGTAGGAGTAAAGGAACCAAATTGTGGGTAGACCTTGAACAGGAAATAAGTCAAGTCCCGTTAAGAAGAGCACTTTGGTGCTATCAAACACTCCCGGCCCAGTTAAAAAAACATACAACTATAGGCGCGACCTTATCTATAGGCCATAAGATATGCCAGCTGGGTAAACACACATCAAGATATTCCCCTCTATACCCAATACTGGGAAACCCTAACTTCCACCCAGGATTGGAGAAAGGGTCATATAGAAGCCTTAGGGAAAGGGGCCTCACACAGGTAGCACACTTTGCAGAATTAGAAAGATGCCCGACAGTGTTCTCATTGGTATACACAGAAGGACAATTTGGGGTTAATTATTGGCAGGCGATACAATTATGTCACTTTTTGAATTCCCTAGGTCCACCGAGTAGATTCAAAAGGGAATTAACACAATTTGAAAAATACTGTGAGGATCAGGAACCCCCAGCAAGATTACTGTCTAAAATGTATAGATTGATAATATCACCCCCAGAAGCACAGGAAATACCCCCGATGAGAGAATGGGCAAAGGATATGGAGAGGAATTTCACTCCAACCCAGCAGCAAAAGATAATCCACCTAGCTATGAAAACATCAACTTGCACCAGGCTACAGGAATTAAACTATAACATTTTAAATAGATGGTACTATACACCGGAGAAGCTGAGTAGGGTGTACCCTGGGACACTAGACTCCTGTTGGAGATGTAAGAAGAGTAAGGGAACTCTGTACCATATATTCTGGGTATGTCCTAAAATTAGGAAATATTGGTTGGAAGTCCAAAAGATATCTCAAAAATGTACAACTTACCAAATACAGGACGACCCAGCTTTCTGCCTGCTACATCTATCACAGATCCCAATAAAAACATATAAAAAAATCGATCATCTGCCATATGATGAATGAAGCTAAGGCGGGTATAACCTTAAATTGGAAAAGGACTAAAATGCCAACGATTAGGGACTGGTTGAATAGAGTCAGAAAGGTGGGTGCGATAAAAGACCTGGTGCTATCAGCACAAGACAGAAAGGAACAATATAATGGAACCTGGGGAGCATGGAATGTATTCATATACTCAGAGGAAGGGAAGGAATTAATGGGGAAAGGGGAGGGAGATCAGGGGGGTTCACGAGACCAGGTCAACGGGAGTGAAGGCGTTACTGGAGGGGAGGAGGAAGGTAGGGGGGAACTAGAGGAGGAGGGGTGAGGGGGTAATTAATCATTTAACCATACTATTGGTTTATATTTTTTAAACCCCCCCCCCCCCCACTTGGGGTGGGTTTTTTTTTTCTCTTAGGGGGCGGGGGATGGTGGGGGTGAGGGGTAGAAGGGGTGTGAGAGGTAGAAGGGGTGGGAGGGGTGGGAGGGAGGTGGTAAGGGTAAAAACGGGGTAGGTATTCTAAATAGACTATAGGTGGTCACTACATAGGAGTATAAATAGGAAGAGAGTACAGGCAGGACAGTATATATAAGTTATAGCTGTATGGTGGGGCTAAAGAGGACTGGGGAATTGGGATACTGTTGGTCTAGAAGTAACTTATCTAGATCTGAGCCCCAGATAAATAAGTAGTGAAACCTGGTCCAGGAGAGGAACCTAGGTATGTTTGCAGGTTTTTTTTTTTTTTTTTTATTTCTCTAATTTCCTCCTTCCTATATTTCTCTCCGGTAGCTGCGAAGATTATAAGTTAAATATGACAATGTTTATTTGTTCCATGCACTGAAGGGTTAATTTGACTTGAAATGGAAATTGTGAACCATTAAGATATTGTTTGTATATTACTAAGTAATAGATGTTTATTCTGTGTATGTACTGTACTTACCCAAATAAAAAATGTTTAAATATGAAAAAAATAAATAAACTTGTGATGAAGAGTAGAGGGGAAGTAGAAGGAGAAATAGCAGACTCAGGGAAACAGTCCTGCTTCCAACAATACTTTGTATTCTTCACCACTCTAGCCAGAGTAGGAATAGCGTACCCGGACAGGCCCACTCTCACTGACCTGGCAGCCAGGGTATCGCTCGGTCTTGAAGGAAAAGTCTCTGCCACAGACCCTCCTGAAGAGAACTCAGTGAAAGTCTCTGCCACAGAGCCTCCTGAAGGGAACACAGGGAAAAGTCTCTCTCACAGAGCCTCCTGAAGAGAACTCAGGGAAAAGCCTCTGCCACAGAGTCTCCTGAAGAGAACTCGGTGAAAGTCTCTGCCACAGACCCTCCTGAAGAGAACACAGGGAAAAGTCTCTGCCACAGACCCTCCTGAAGAGAACACAGGGAAAAGTCTCTGCCACAGACCCTCCTGAAGAGAACTCAGTGAAAGTCTCTGCCACAGAGCCTCCTGAAGAGAACTCAGGGAAAAGCCTCTGCCACAGACCCTCCTGAAGAGAACTCAGGGAAAAGCCTCTGCCACAGACCCTCCTGAAGAGAACTCAGGGAAAAGCCTCTGCCACAGACCCTCCTGAAGAGAACTCAGGGAAAAGCCTCTGCCACAGAGCCTCCTGAAGAGAACTCAGGGAAAAGCCTCTGCCACAGAGCCTCCTGAAATGGACTCAGGGAAAAGTCTCTGCCACAGACCCTCCTGAAGAGAACTCAGTGAAAAGGCTCTGCCACAGACCCTCCTGAAGAGAACTCAGTGAAAGTCTCTGCCACAGACCCTCCTGAAGAGAACTCAGGGAAAAGCCTCTGCCACAGAGCCTCCTGAAGAGAACTCAGGGAAAAGCCTCTGCCACAGAGCCTCCTGAAGAGAACTCAGGGAAAAGCCTCTGCCACAGACTCTCCTGAAGAGAACTCAGGGAAAAGTCTCTGCCACAGAGCCTCCTGAAGAGAACTCAGTGAAAGTCTCTGCCACAGACCCTCCTGAAGAGAACTCAGGGAAAAGCCTCTGCCACAGACTCTCCTGAAGAGAACTCAGGGAAAAGCCTCTGCCACAGAGCCTCCTGAAGAGAACTCAGGGAAAAGCCTCTGCCACAGAGCCTCCTGAAGAGAACTCAGGGAAAAGCCTCTGCCACAGACTCTCCTGAAGAGAACTCAGGGAAAAGTCTCTGCCACAGACCCTCCTGAAGAGAACTCAGTGAAAGTCTCTGCCACAGACCCTCCTGAAGAGAACTCAGGGAAAAGTCTCTGCCACAGAGCCTCCTGAAGAGAACTCAGGGAAAAGCCTCTGCCACAGAGCCTCCTTATGATTACTCCTTGACAGAATTGCATCTGGAACTTCTTCAGATCGATTTCAGGTACCGACTGACAGGTGACCAGCAGGGACCAGCAGGGACAATTGCAGGGACCAGACATTACATTAAAGCCGCAAGCAGTTTTAAATGTTTTTTTTTTCCTATAGAAATATAATTTTGTGCAGGGACAGATCTAAACACGGGAAACACGCACCACTTTACAGGCATACTATAGACACCCCCCAGGTACGATATTTAAAGGAATATTTCACTTTTTTTTTCACTTTAGAGGGGTGATAAAGGAATAATTTTTTTCCCTAAATAGCTTCCTTTCCCTTAGTGCAGTCCTCCTTCACTTACCTCATCCTTCCATTTTGCTTTTAAATGTCTTTATTTCTTCTGAGAAATCCTCACTTCGGGCCAGATTCTCATAAGAGATACGACGGTGTATCTCCAGATACGCCGTCGTATCTCTGTTTCAGAGCCCTCCAATCTATGCGTCTGATTCCTAGAATCATTTACGCATAGATACGGCGTAGATCCGACTGGCGTAAGTCACTTACATCGTCGGATCTTAAATGCAATACTACGCTGGCCGCTAGTTGGCGTATATGCAAATGAGCCTGATACGCCGATTCCCGAACGTATTTGCGCCACGTCGCCGTAGTTTACGTCGTTTCTGTAAGCGTAAGGTTACCCCTGCTTAATGAGGGGTAACTTTACGTCGGTCCGCCGTATGCCATGTCAAGTATGGACTCGGGACAGCGTCGTGTTTTTCCGTCTTTTACATAAAACGTTCGCAAATACGGCTTTGCGTAAGTGACGCTCACGTCGGCTTCATTGACGTTTTCCGAAGTGAGTGCATGCGCACTGGGCTACTTTTACGGCCGGCGCATGCGCAGTTCTTTCGGCGCGGGGGCGCGCTTAATTTAAATACAAGCCGCACCCTTTGAATTACGTGGCCTTAGGCCGGGCCATTTACACTACGCCCTGGTGTGGAGAAAGCCTCTTGAGGGGGGGAGGGGGCCAGCAGGCAAGTCAGGACACTCTTTACTTTGCAGATAGAGAAAGGAGCTGTGTGTTAGTGGGCGTCCTGACACTCCTGCTCGCCCCCTCCCCCCTCAAGAGGCTTTCTCCACACCAGGGAGAAAGCCTCGCATTACTGTGTGGAGTTACAGACAGAAGAACAGGAAGTGAGGATTTCTCAGAAGAAATGAGGACATTTAAAAGCAAAATGGAAGGATGAGGTAAGTTAAAGAGGACTGCACTAAGGTAAAGGAAACTATTTAGGGGGGAAAAAAATCCTTTACAACCCATTTAAGCATCATTAAAATCACTGCTCCCGAAAAAACGTTTTTAAATGTTTTTTTTTCCATTGATACATGTTCCCTGGGGCAAGACCCGGGTCCCCAAACACTCCCCTGGGGCAGGACCCAGGTCCCCAAACACTCCCCTGGGGCAGGACCCAGGTCCCCAAACACTCCCCTGGGGCAGGACCCAGGTCCCCAAACACTCCCCTGGGGCAAGACCCGGGTCCCCAAACACTCCCCTGGGGCAGGACCCAGGTCCCCAAACACTCCCCTGGGGCAGGACCCAGGTCCCCAAACACTCCCCTGGGGCAGGACCCAGGTCCCCAAACACTCCCCTGGGGCAGGACCCAGGTCCCCAAACCGGTTTTAGGACAATAACTTGCATATTAGCCTTTAAAATTAGCACTTTTGATTTTGAACATTCAAGTCCCATAGACTTTAATGGGGTTCTTAAGTTCGTGCAAACGTTCGGTCCGTTCGAAGGTTCTGATGCGAACCGAAATGGGGGGGGGGGTGGTGTTCGGCTCATCCCTAGTTGACACAAAAGGGGTTTGAATGGCTATTAACCACTTCCCGCCCGGCCTATAGCAGATTGATGGGCGGGAAGTGACCTTCACACTGGCCACTAGTGTGAATGAAAGGATTGTACACCAAGCCCCAATGTAATGAGAAGATTTACACTGACCACCAATGTAACGGAGACATTTAGCCTGCGTTTACATTTGTGTGTCGGGAACGCATGCAAAATTCCTTTCTGACCCCAGAGAAAGGTGCTGCCCTTTAGCAGATACACAGCAGTGCCATTAATTGTTAATGAAACCCTCATACATCTGCTGAGATGTGCTGTGGCACCGTGTGATTTTGAAAAAGGGTTAGGGACTTTCTTCAGCATTTTCAGTGAATAGAGCAGCCCATCGAAACAGGTTACACTTATCAGATATAATAAAAAATAAAAAAAAATAATAATAATAATTTCATATAATATATATATATATACACAGTGGGCCAGATTCTCAAAAGAGATACGACGGTGTATCGCAGGAAACACCGTCGTATCTCTGTTTTTTTCCCCAGGTATCTATGCGTGTGATTCCTAGAATCATTTACGCATAGATACGGCGAAGATCCAACAGGTGTAGGACACTTACACCGTCGGATCTTAGATGTCATTCCTTCGCTGGCCGCTAGGTGGCCTTTACGTTGATTTCTCATTTGCCTATGCAAATTAGCCTAATACGCCGATTCCCAAACGTTTTTACGCCGCCTCATCGTCGTTTCCGTAAGCGTAAACCTACCCCTTCTATATGAGGGGTAGGCTTACGAAGTTCCGTTGTATGCCATGTTAAGTATGGCGTCGGGTCAGCGTCGTCTTTTTCCGTCGTTTACGTCGTTTTACGTTTTCAAGTCGTTCGCGAATAGAACTTTACGTCAATGACGCTCACGTCGGCTTCATTGACGTTTTCCGTCGTGACCTGGAGCATGCGCACTGGGCTATTTTTATGGCCGGCGCAAGAGCAGTTTGATCGGCGCGGGGGCGCGCTTGATTTAAATACAAGCCGCCCCCTTTGAATTATGCGGGGATACGCCGGGCCATTTACACTACGCCGCCGCAAACTACGGAGCAAGTGCTTGGAGAATACGGCACTTGCTCCAGTAAGTTGCGGCGGAGTAGTGTAAATGGCTTACGCTACGCCGCCGCGGATTCTACGAGAATCTGGCCCAGTATATATATATATATATATATATATATATATATATATATTAGGGCCGTTACTGATTACAATTTTCGTGTTTGATTAATCGTTTTTGTTTTTTTATCGATTAATCAACTAACTTTGATTAATTATAAAAGAAGACTGTAATATCCACAGCCTCCCCCACTGTAATATCCACAGCCTCCCCCACTGTAATATCCACAGTCTCCCCCACTGTAATATCTGCAATCTCCCCCCCTGTAACAGACATCTCCCCCACTGTAATATCCGCAATCTCCCCCCCTGTAACAGACATCTCCCCCCACTGTAAAACAGACATCTCCCCCACTGTAATATCAGACATCTCCCCCACTGTAATATCAGATATTCCCCCCCCCCCCACTGTAATATCAGACATCTCCCCCACTGTAATATCAGACATCTCCCCCACTGTAATATGAGACATCTTCCACACTGTAATATCAGACATCTCCCCCACTGTAATATCAGCCATCTCCCCCCACTGTAATATCAGACATCTCCCCCACTGTAATATCAGACATCTCCCCCACTGTAACAGACATCGTCCCCACTGTAATATCAGACATCTCCCCCCACTGTAACAGAAATCCCCCCACTGTAATATCAGACATCTCCCCCCACTGTAATATCAGACATCTCCCCCACTGTAATATCAGACATCTCCCCCCACTGTAATATCAGACATCTCCCCCACTGTAATATCAGACATTTCCCCCACTGTAATATCAGACATCTCCCCCCACTGTAATATCAGACATCCCCCACACTGTAATATCAGACTTCTCCCCACTGTAATATCAGACATCTCCCCCACTGTAATATCAGACATCTCCCCCACTGTAATATCAGACATTTCCCCCCACTGTAATATCAGACATCTCCCCCCACTGTAATATCAGACATCCCCCACACTGTAATATCAGACATCTCCCCCACTGTAATATCAGACATCTCCCCCACTGTAATATCAGACATCTCCCCCCCACTGTAATATCAGACATCTCCCCCCCACTGTAATATCAGACATCTCCCGCCCTGTAACAGACATCTCCCCCACTGTAATATTAGACATCTTTCACAATGTATTATCAGACATCTCCCCCACTGTAATATTAGACATCTCTCCCCACTGTAATATCAGACATCTCCCCCCACTGTAATATCAGCCATCTCCCCCACTGTAATATCAGACATCTCCCCCCACTGTAATATCACGCATCTCCCCCCACTATAATATCAGACATCTCCCCCACTGTAACAGACATCTCCCCCCACTGTAACAGACATCTCCCCCACTGTAATATCAGACATCTCCCCCCACTGTAACAGAAATCCCCCCACTGTAATATCAGACATCTCCCCCCACTGTAATATCAGACATCTCCCCCACTGTAATATCAGACATCTCCCCCCCACTGTAATATCAGACATCTCCCCCCACTGTAATATCAGACATCTCCCCCCACTGTAATATCAGACATCTCCCCCCACTGTAATATCAGACATCCCCCACACTGTAATATCAGACATCTCCCCCCACTGTAATATCAGACCATCTCCCCCACTGTAATATCAGACATCTCCCCCCCACTGTAATATCAGACATCTCCCCCCCACTGTAATATCAGACATCTCCCCCCCTGTAACAGACATCTCCCCCACTGTAATATTAGACATCTTTCCCACTGTAATATCAGACATTTCCCCCCACTGTAATATCAGACATCTCCCCCCACTGTATTATCAGACATCTCCCCCACTGTAATATTAGACATCTCTCCCCACTGTAATATCAGACATCTCCCCCCACTGTAATATCAGCCATCTCCCCCACTGTAATATCAGACATCTCCCCCCACTGTAATATCACGCATCTCCCCCCACTATAATATCAGACATCTCCCCCACTGTAACAGACATCTCCCCCCACTGTAACAGACATCTTCCCCACTGTAATATCAGACGTCTCCCGCACTGTAATATCAGACATATCCCCCACTGTAACAGACATCTCCCCCACTGTAATATCAGATATCTCCCCCACTGTAACAGACATCTCCCCCACTGTAATATCAGACATCTCCCCCCCACTGTAATATCAGATATCTCCCCCACTGTAACAGACTTCTCCCCCCACTGTAATATCAGACATCTCTCCCACTGTAACAGACTTCTCCCCCCACTGTAATATCAGACATCTCCCCCCACTGTAATATCAGACATCTCCCCCACTGTAATATCAGACATCTCCCCCCACTGTAATATCAGACATCTCCCCCACTGTAATATCAGACATCTCCCCCCGCTGTAATATCAGACATTTCCCCCACTGTAATATCAGACATCTCCCCCCCCCACTGTAATATCAGACATTCCCCCCACTGTAATATCAGACATCTCCCCCCACTGTAATATCAGACATCTCCCCACTGTAATATCAGACATCTCCCCCCACTGTAATATCAGACATCTCCCCCACTGTAATATCAGACATCCCCCCCCACTGTAATATCAGACATCTCCCCCTGTAACAGACATCTCCCCCACTGTAATATTAGACATCTTCCCCACTGTAATATCAGACATCTCCCCCACTGTAATATTAGACATCTCCCCCCACTGTAATATCAGACATCTCCCCCACTGTAATATCAGACATCTCCCCCCACTGTAATATCAGACATCTCCCCCCACTGTAATATCAGACATCCCCCCCCACTGTAATATCAGACATCTCCCCTGTAACAGACATCTCCCCCACTGTAATATCAGACATCTCCCCCCACTGTAATATCACGCATCTCCCCCCACTATAATATCAGACATCTCCCCACTGTAACAGACATCTCCCCCCACTGTAACAGACATCTTCCCCACTGTAATATCAGACGTCTCCCGCACTGTAATATCAGACATATCCCCCACTGTAACAGACATCTCCCCCACTGTAATATCAGATATCTCCCCCACTGTAACAGACACTCCCCCACTGTAATATCAGACATCTCCCCCCCACTGTAATATCAGATATCTCCCCCACTGTAACAGACTTCTCCCCCACTGTAATATCAGACATCTCTCCACTGTAACAGACTTCTCCCCCACTGTAATATCAGACATCTCCCCCCACTGTAATATCAGACATCTCCCCCACTGTAATATCAGACATCTCCCCCCACTGTAATATCAGACATCTCCCCCACTGTAATATCAGACATCTCCCCCCGCTGTAATATCAGACATTTCCCCCACTGTAATATCAGACATCTCCCCCCCCCACTGTAATATCAGACATTTCCCCCCACTGTAATATCAGACATCTCCCCCCACTGTAATATCAGACATCTCCCCCACTGTAATATCAGACATCTCCCCCACTGTAATATCAGACATCTCCCCCACTGTAATATCAGACATCCCCCCCACTGTAATATCAGACATCTCCCCCTGTAACAGACATCTCCCCCACTGTAATATTAGACATCTTCCCCACTGTAATATCAGACATCTCCCCCACTGTAATATTAGACATCTCCCCCCACTGTAATATCAGACATCTCCCCCCACTGTAATATCAGACATCTCCCCCCACTGTAATATCAGACATCTCCCCCCACTGTAATATCAGACATCCCCCCCCACTGTAATATCAACATCTCCCCCTGTAACAGACATCTCCCCCACTGTAATATTAGACATCTTCCCCACTGTAATATCAGACATCTCCCCCACTGTAATATTAGACATCTCCCCCCACTGTAATATCAGACATCTCCCCCCACTGTAATATCAGCCATCTCCCCCACTGTAATATCAGACATCTCCCCCCACTGTAATATCACACATCTCCCCCCACTATAAAATCAGACATCTCCTCCACTGTAACAGACATCTCCCCCCACTGTAACAGACATCTTCCCCACTGTAATATCAGACATCTCCCCCACTGTAATATCAGACATCTCCCCCACTGTAATATCAGACATCTCCCCCCACTGTAATATCAGACATCTCCCCCACTGTAATATCAGACATATCCCCCACTGTAACAGACTTCTCCCCCCACTGTAATATCAAATGTCTCCCCCCACTGTAACAGACATCCCCCCACTGTAATATCAGACATCTCCCCCCCACTGTAATATCAGACATCTCCCCCACTGTAACAGACTTCTCCCCCCACTGTAATATCAGACATCTCTCCCCACTGTAATATCAGACATCTCACCCCCACTGTAATATCAGACATCTCCCCACTGTAACAGACTTCTCCCCCCACTGTAATATCAGACATCTCCCCCCACTGTAATATCAGACATCTCCCCCACTGTAACAGACTTCTCCCCCCACTGTAATATCAAACGTCTCCCCCCACTGTAACAGACATCCCCCCACTGTAATATCAGACATCTCCCCCCCACTGTAATATCAGACATCTCCCCCACTGTAACAGACTTCTCCCCCCACTGTAATATCAGACATCTCCCCCACTGTAATATCAGACATCTCACCCCCACTGTAATATCAGACATCTCCCCCACTGTAACAGACTTCTCCCCCCACTGTAATATCAGACATCTCCCCCCACTGTAATAACAGACATCTCCCCCCACTGTAATATCAGACATCTCCCCTACTGTAATATCAGACATTTCCCCCACTGTAACAGAAATCCCCCCCACTGTAATTTCAGACATCTCCCCCCACTGTAACAGACATCTCCCCTCACTGTAACAGACATCTCCCCTCACTGTAACAGACATCTCCCCTCACTGTAACAGACATCTCCCCTCACTGTAACAGACATCTCCCCTCACTGTAATATCAGACATCTCCCCCACTGTAATATCACACATCTCCCCCCCACTGTAATGGACATCTCCCCCAGCAGACATACCAGAATAGAAGCCGGCAGACCCCCTCCGTCTGGATCCATGAGCACTTGAGGGGTGATGACGTCAGTGCGCCACTCTAGAAGCTCACCTAGGCCGCCGCTGGGTGGACCAAGATGGCCGCCGCTCCGGAGCTAGGCCGAAGCCACGGACTTTCCTATAGGCGAGGCAGTGGAGACCCGGAAGACGGCGGAGAGGTAAGTAACCGATCAAAATAATTTTGATCGATCAAAAAAAGGAATGATTGATCAAAGGATTAATCGTTAATTTCCGCAGCTCTAATATATATAAAATACAAACAATTACTGCTGCACTTAAAATTTATTAAGAGTCCAAAAAAGACATTAATTACATGTTACATGTTCCAAATAGCAACAGTTTCGGGCAAAGTACAAACACCCTTCTTCAGGCTAGAACATAATGTTCTACTAGCCTGAAGGACGTTTTGTACTTTGCCTGAAACTGTTGCTATTTGGAACATTTAACATGTAATTAATGTCTTTTTTGGACTGTTCACCACACCTGCTTTGTATATATATATATATACACACTTCAACTCTTCTGGGAAGGCCGTCCACAAGGTTTAGGAGTGTCTATGGGAATGTTTGTCCATTCTTCCAGAAGAGCATTTGTGAGGTCAGGCACTGATGTTGGATGAGGAGGCCTGGATCGCAGTCTCCGCTCTAATTCATCCCAAAGGTGTTCTATCGGGTTGGGGTCAGGACTCTGTGCAGGTCAGTCAAGTTCCTCCACCCCAAACTCGCTCTTCCGTGTCATGTTGGAATAGGAAAGGGCCGCCCCCAAACTGTTTCCACAAAGTTGGGAGCGTGAAATTGTCCAAAATGTCTTGGTATGGTGACGCTTTAAGATTTCCTTTCGCTGGAACTAAGGGGCCAAGCCCAACCTCTAAAAAAGAACCCCACACCATAATCCCCCTTCCACCAAATGACTGCACACCAGTGCACAAAGCAAGGTCCTTAAAGACATGGATGAGCGAGTTTGGGGTGGAGGAACTTGACTGTCCTGCACAAAGTCCTGACCTCAACCCAATAGAACACTTTTGGGATAAAGCAGAGTCTGCGAGCCAGGCTTTATTATAGCAAAAAGTAGAAAATATTGCATACTTTTTTTTAATTGTCGCTTTTTTTTTGTTTATAGCGCAAAAAAAAACCCCGCAGAGGTGATCAAATACCACCAAAAGAAAGCTCTATTTGTTTGGGAGCCATGACGCACGACCGCGCAATGGTCAGTAAAAGCGACGCAGTGGCGAATCACAAAAAGGGGCCAGGTCCGGGTCTTAAGACAACAATACATTTGGCCCAATTTTTTTTATATATTATGAAATATAATGTTACGCCGAGTAAAATGATACCCAACATGTCACGCTTAAAAATTGCGCCCGCTCGTGGAATGGCGTCAAAATTTTACCCTTAAAAATCTCGATAGGCGACGTCTAAAAAGTTCTACAGGTTGCATCTTTTGAGGAGGTCTAGGGCTAGAATTACCGCGGTGATACATCACTTGTGTGGTTTGAACACCGTTTTCATATGCGGGCGCTACCCGCGTATGTGTTCGCTTCTGCACGCGAGCTCGTCGGGTGGTTTCTTAATTATTTGTATGTATTTTTTTTTTTTTTTTTACACCGAAATTTTTTTTTTTAGCACTTTTATTTCTATTACAAGGAATGTAAACATCCCTTGTAATAGAAAAAAAGCATGACAGGTCCTCCTAAATATGAGATCTGGGGGTCAAAAAGACGTCACATCTCATATTTACACTAAAATGCAAAAAAAAAAATGTCATTTGAAAAAATGATATTTAGAAATTGTTGCTTTAAGCATGGGCGGAAGTGATGTTTTGATGTCACTTCCACCTAGGGTGACCGCGTGTCCCGGATTTTGCAGGTCTGTCCCGGGGACATTCATTCTAGGACAATACATTGTCCCGGAATGAAACTGTAAGGCCTCGTACACACGAGGCAATAGATTTGTTCAAAACGGTCTGTCCGACCGATTTGAACAAATCTGTCTGTTTGGATTTTGGTTTGCTCGCGTGTACACACGAGCAAACCAAAATCCCCGCCAGCAGACGGCGCGCTGACGTGTCGGTGACATGACGGTGACGTTGACGCCGCCACGTCACCGCACCAGGAAGTAAAACACTTCCGCGCATGCGACGAATCCATTCGGCGGCGGTGCGAGACGACATGTCTGCTGGTAAGTGTACTAACCAGCAGACATGTCGGGCGGACGGGCTCCCACCCGATAGATTTCAAAGCATGCTTTGAAATCTGTCGGGTGGCCAAATCCGTCGGCTCGCCCGTACACACGATCGAATCTGTCTGCTAAGACGGTCTAGCAGACCGTTTCCAGCAGACAGATTTGATCGTGTGTACGCGGCCTAAGCCATCCCCCAGGCAAATCTGATGTCCCCAAAAAAGGCCGCCACATCACCGCTTTACTCACTGGTGGCACTTGGCCCAGGAATGCCTGGAGGAGCACAATCCCCGCCCCCTGCTTGTGATTAGCGAAATCATAAATCCCGCCTCTTGTGTCCAATCACTGTGCTGTGATTCGTTACAGCACAAGCTGATTTTTGGGAAGGGAGGGTGTCCCGGAATGGTAGTTTGGAAATGTGGTCACCCTACTTCCGCCCTGCTATGCTATGGGGATGGGTGGGGGCCATCTTGTCCTCACTCGTATCCCAGCGGAGCAGGGGACAGGACCCGATCGCCTCCTCCGCCGATACCGACGGTAAGCGGAGGGCGCGGGAGTAGGGTGACCACATTTCCAAACTACCATTCAGGGACACCCTCCCTTCCCAAAAATTTGCTTGTGCTGTAACGAATCACAGCACAGTGATTGGACACAACAGGTGGGATTTATAATTTCTCCAATCACAAGCAGGGGGCGGGGACTGTGCTCCTCCAGGCATTCCTGGCCAGAACAAGTACTGTCAGTGAGTAAAGCGGTGATGTGGAGGCCTTTTTTGGGGTTATCAGATCGTCCCGGGGGGTGGCTGTGTCAGTTTCATTCCGGGACACTGTATTGTCCTGGAATGAAGGTGCCCGGGACAGACCTGCAAAATGCGGGACTGTCCCGGGCAATCCGGGACACTTGGTCACCCTACGCGGGAGAGAGGCAGGAGGGGGGGGGGCCTCTCCAGCCGCCGATAACAGTGATCTTGCGGTGAATCCGCCACGGAGACCACCGTTATCGTTTACAGGACCGCTCACGCTAAAGATGGATACCTCGGTTGTGGCAGCAGCTGCTGCCGTTACCGAGATATCCATCTTTAAAAAAAGGACGTATATCTGCGTGAGCGGGTCCTTAAGTGGCTAATGAAGGTACAACATTTAGTAACTTATTGCTACACTTAGAGGCGCCTCTCTTCTCTTTTATACCCTGTAAAAAAAATGCTGTGATATACAAGTGCTTTGGATTACAAGCATGTTTCTGGAACGAATTACGCTCACAATCCAAGGTGTTACTGTATATAGTGCTAGGCCCACTTTAGGGCAAACCAAAAAAAGAAAAAATTAAGCTCATCAAAAAAGTTCACAATCTTGATTTATATATATATATATTTTTTTACTTTAAAACTTTTTATAGCGTCCTCCTGACTTAGCGCTTTCACTTGATCACCTGTTGCCGGACATTTGATAGCGATAAATGCTATCAACATTTCACTTAGGGTTTCCATTAATTAAATAATGTGTTCTATTTCCTGACAGCACGGAGGCATGCAGGGGGTCCATTAGCGGAGATCATCTCCTAATCCACCGCTATCAAGATTAAGACGGAGGCCTGTTGGACGGTCCATCATCCTCCATGGCCAACTGTGCTGGCGTGGATTAAGGTTTAAGGCTCTGCGACTTGGGCAGCTAAAGACAGCGCAGCTAGGGTTGCCACTTTTACCCTGAACACTTTTACGGGCGCACAGCAAAACAAATTTGTTTAACTGCTTGCCGACCAGCCGCCGTATAACTGGTCGGCTCTGCTGGGCGAGAGCATGTAGCTATACGTCACCTCGCCCAGCAGCCAAAAGGGGCGCGCGCCCCCCGCGCTCGCCCCTGACTCCCGTGCGCGTGCCCGGCGGGCGCGATCACCACGGGGCACCCGCGATCGCTTGTTACAGAGCGAGGACCGGGAGCTGTGTGTGTAAACACACAGCTCCCGGTCCTGTCAGGGGAGAAAAGCCTGACTGTCTGTTCATACAATGTATGAACAGCGATCTGTCATTTCCCCCAGTCAGTCCCACCCCCCTTCAGTTAGAACACACCCAGGGAACATACTTAACCCCTTCCCCGCCCCCTAGTGTTAACCCCTTCCCTGCCGGTGACATTTTCACAGTAATCAGTGCATTTTTATAGCATTTTTTGCTGTGAAAATGACAATGGTCCCAAAAATGTGTCAAAATTGTCTGACGTGTCCGCCATAATGTCGCAGTCACGAAAAAAACGCTGATTGCTGCCATTAGTAGTAAGAAAATATTATTAATAAAAATGCGATAAAACTATCCCCTATTTTGTAAATTAGGGTTGTCCAGATACCGATACTAGTATCGGTATCGGGACCGATACCGAGTATTTGCGGGAGTACTTGTACTCGCGCAAATGCTCCCGATACCTAAATAGAATACTTTTTTTGTATTTATCAACATGTTCTGTGAAAATTCTTTGAGTTTTTTACTACTGCGTGACAAGAAAATAAAACATTTTTATTCATTTTTACTCATTTATATTCTTTTATAATGTCTTGAGTTAGAGTTCTTCATAATTCTAAAGAAAATATCCTTAGTCTTTATTGTGGTTTGAAAACTGTCACATGACATTTAAAAAAAGTATCGGTATTCGGTTTTGGCGAGTACATGAAAAAAAAGTATCGGTACTTGTACTCGGTCCTAAAAAAGTGGTATCGGGACAACCCTATTGTAAACGCTATATATTTTGGCGCAAACCAATCGATAAACGCTTATTGCGATAAAAGAATACGGCCTAAACTGAGGGAAAAAAACGTTTTTTATATATTTTTTGGGGGATATTTATTGTAACAAAAAGTAAAAAATTGTGATTTTCTTTTTCAAAACTGTCGCTCTATTTTTGTTTATAGCGCAAAATATAAAAACCGCAGAGGTGATCAAATACCACCAAAAGAAAGCTCTATTTGTGGGAAAAAAAAGCATGTAAATTTTGTTTGGGAGCCACGTCGCACGACCGCGCAATTGTCAGTTAAAGCCACGCAGTTCCGAATCGCAAACAGGGGCAAGGTCCTTAACCTGCATTATGGTCCGGGTCTTAAGTGGTTAACACCGATGCCTCGTACACACGACAGTTTTTTTCCGACGGGAAAACTGCTATGAGAGCTTTTGGCTGGGAATCCCGGCCGCGCGTATGCTCCATGGCAGTCTTTTCGATGGCAAAAATACCGGACAAAAAAAGAGAGCAGGGTAGCCCCCGTACACACAACCGGGTTTCCCGACGGGAAAACTGAGAGGAGAGCTTTTGGCCGGTGCATTGCCATGAAATGAGATTTGCCATGGAATGAGATGGTCCGCCTCCATCACATTCTATTGGCTCACTCATGTCACGTGACCTATTTAAACGTCAAGTATTGACGCAAACATCAGTCACAGCTAGGCTATCATAGGGAGAGGATCTCCTCTCCCTGTGATTGCTCGATAGCGCTGTCAGCAGCGTGCCTCCCGCCAGCGCTAAGTACACCCCGCACCCGCAGCTCTTCCCCGTCCTCGCAGTCACAGCTAGGCTATCATAGGGAGAGCATCCAGCTAGGCTATTATGTCAGCAGCGTGCCTCCCGCCAGCGCTAAGTACACCCCCGCGCCCGCAGCTCTTCCCCGTCCCCCGTGCTCGCAGTCACAGCTAGGCTATCATAGGGAGAGGATCCAGCTAGGCTATTATGTCAGCAGCGTGCCTCCCGCCAGCGCTAAGTACACCCCGCGCCCGACTCGCCCCGTTCCATGAGCCTTAACGGGGGAGTAGAGCTGCGAGCACGGGGGACGGGGAAGAGCTGCGGGCGCGGGGTGTACTTAGCGCTGGTGGGAGGCACGCTGCTGACATAATAGCCTAGCTGGATGCTCTCCCTATGATAGCCTAGCTGTGACTGCGAGGACGGGGAAGAGCTGCGGGTGCGGGGTGTACTTAGCGCTGGCGGGAGGCACGCTGCTGACAGCGCTATCGGGCAATCACAGGGAGAGGAGATCCTCTCCCTATGATAGCCTAGCTGTGACTGATGTTTGCGTCAATACTTGACGTTTAAATAGGTCACGTGACATGAGTGAGCCAATAGAATGTGATGGAGGCGGACCATCTCATTCCATGGCAAATCTCATTTCATGGCAATGCACCGGCGGGTTTCCCAACGGACTTTTATCCGTCAGAAAACCCAGCCGTGTGTAGCAGAAACCGGACATTTTTGCCAGTTTTCCTGTGAGCAAAAACTCAGACCGATCCTACACACGGTCGGGATTCCAGAGGAAAAGCTCTCATCTGAGTTTTCCCAACGGAAAAACCAAGCGTCTGTAGGAGGGAAAAGTAGAGAGCAGGCTCTCAGTTTTCCCTCGGGATGTCCGACTAATCTTTTCCTGTCGGGTATCCCGGTCGTGTTTACTGGGCAGATCTCTTTTTTCCCCCTCAGGAAAAAAATCCTGCCCGGAAAACTGTTGGTCTGTTTGCTTTGCTTTCCAAAGCTCCGTGACTGTGCCCGCGGGACCCACGGACCCGATCGCCGCCGGTGTCCCGCGATCGGTCACAGGAGCTAAAGAACGGGAAGCAAGGGCGGATCCAGAGTCTAGTCTCGGGAGGGGCACTGCCAGAAAATAAGGTGTTGCTTACAGAACTCAATTAGGTGTCCGATGTGTCCGCTGTAAAGTTGCAGTACCGCTAAAAAATCAATGATCGCCGCCATTACTAGTAAAAAATATTTAAATATAAATGCCATAAATCTATCCCATAGTTTGTAGACGATTGGACTGCAGACATGGTACAAGAGATGGTCAGAGACTGCAGACATGGTACAAGAGATGGTCAGAGACTGCCGACATGGTACAAGAGATGGTCAGAGACTGCAGACGTGGTACAAGAGATGGTCAGAGAATGCAGACATGGTACAAGAGATGGTCAGAGACTGCAGATGTGGTACAAGGGATGGTCACAGACTGCAGATGTGGTATAAGAG
>CM056054.1:234847087-234972087 GCA_029574335.1 Rana kukunoris
TTTAAAGGCGCAAAAATACCACCAAAGGAAAGCTCTATTTGTGGGGAAAAAAGGACGCCAATTTTGTTTGGGAGTCACGTCGCACGACCGCGCAATTGTCAGTTAAAGTGCCGAATCGCAAAAAGGGGCAAGGTCCTTAACCTGCATAATGGTCCGGGTCTTAAGTGGTTAATGCCCGCATTCTCCACCCAAAAAAGAGATCTCCTAATTTTTGCCGAAAATTGGGGAAAATTCCAAGCTTCACCAGAACCCGTCCCGCCAGATGACCAAAAACATGATAAAGAATCTCTTGTCTCTTCATAACCAATGAAAGAAGTTGTACTCTGAAAGCAGAAACAAAAAAAAAATTCTGAAAAACATAAGTAAAGCCCAAGTAAAAATTGATTAGGAAAAAAAAAATAAAAATTTTCCTCTTCTGCTAAATAAGTTATAGAGGAGAGAAGCTGACTTCAGGTTGGGGAGACTTGGCCCGGGATGGCGGCCTCGCTCCTAGCGCTCTCCTGGAGAACACATCAGAGGTTTAAGCTTCTAACACGCCATCTGTACTTGAATACACATAAGTCCTTTCCGCTTCTTGAAAACAGAATTGAAGGATTGGGAATGACATCTAGAAGTCATTTTTGGCCCGATATCACCGGTGAATCATCACTCCGCGCGTCAGACCCAGCGTGAGGATCAAGAATTCAATTCACATGGGGAGTTTGCATTGGCCGATTCTTTCTGTTCCTCTATTTTGGTTGTTAAAATGTAAAATAAAAGTTCTGCTTCTGATGCTAGTGGAGAAAGGAGAGACGCTTAAAGCTGAACTCCGGGCATACTGCTAAGCACACAGGTGAAATACGGAGGCGGGAGCTGTTTTACCTGCTAAAGCATTTTTCAATTTGCATTTTGTCATGGAATGCAATAATGTCTGGCAGCTTACCTTGTCCTCATGTGTCCATTAGAGGCCTGACTCCATTCTGGCTGCCATTTTATCATCTCTCCTCCCTGTATAGCCCCACCCCAGGCCATCCCAGGAACTCTATATTAATTGTTGCACTGCAGGTCTGCTTTGCTGTTCAACTTTGTTTGTTAGCTTATGTTCCTGTGTACCGATTTTGGCTCATCTCTGGCTACTCTTGTTTGCCTGTGACCCTGACCTTTGGCCTGTCCCTTGGTTACCCTCGTCTGCCTGTTGCCCCGACCTCGGCTTACCCCTCTCTCCCTATGGAGCGTGACCTGGGTGACCCCAGGGGCCGCCTCCTGGGTTCAGTTACAGTGAAGACCATCCTCACCACTAGAGGCTCTGGTGAACACCTTCTGGACCTTAGACTCCGCGCCCTGGGGTATCTTGGGCTCACGTTTCCTCTCTGTCCGCAGCAGTCTGCTATTGGGTTCACTACCTTGCGGTGCATCCCTGTCTCCAACGGGGTGCATTTGTCACCTGGCCACAGGTGACCTGACACATATCCAGTCCTGAGATTTACACAGCTCTGTTACACAGCCATAGGCGTGCGCACCGGGTGTGCCAGCTGTGCCCAGGCACACCCCAATCACCCTTTACAGCACAGATTCCCCCTACTTCCCTGGCTCCCTCCTTCCCCCTGCAGTGCTACCAGCTTCCATCCTCTCCCGCCAGCTGTTGCTGCAAGGATGTTTTTAGGATGAGTGGAGGAAGGGGCTGGTAAATATGTAATTAACCATCTCCTTCCCTTTCTGAATTAACATCGCGAGTGATCAGTAGTGTGTGTTTGAGCTTTGGGGTGCACACCCTAGTGCAGGGATCTCCAAACGACGGCCCTCTAGCTGCTGTGGAACTACACTTCCCATGAGGCATTGTAAAACTCTGACATTAGTAGACATGGCTAGGCATGATGGGAATTGTAGTTCCTGAACACCTGGAGGGCCATAGTTTGGAGACTCCTGCCCTAGTGCAATAGACTGTGCACACCTATGCACACAGCATAGCCAGAGACCTGATTCTTCAATGCTGCAGTTAAAAAGTAAACCCTATATTAAAAAACAAAAACTCTGCAAGACAAAGGCATTATGAGCTAGTATGCACAGCATACTAGCTAATTATGAATTACTTACCTGAGAACGAAGCCCCCCGCAGCCATCCTTGGACACCTCCTCCGTCGCCACCATAATTCCCGGAGTTACTTGCGGGTATCGTTGCTCCGGCACTGTGACTGGCCGAAGCAGCGATGATGTCACTCCCACGCATGCGCATGGGAGCCTCCACTAACGGCATGATGCCATTAGTAGCGGCACACTCAGTGCGCCTGCCCTCCGTTGTCTACAGCACATACGTCATAGACATGGGCGATGTCTTTCTTGGAAATATCTCCTTAACCTTGTTGGACCTACAGGTAAGCCTTAATTTAGGCTTACCTGTGGATCAAAGTGGTCTTTAAGGGTTTACAACCAGTTTAAGTAACACTTACAGGCCTGGTCCTCCCCAAGCCTCTTTTTATCTGCACTCTCCACCTATCAATTCTCATGTCACTGCTGTCTGCGAACATTAGTGATTACAGGGGGCACCAGGAAGCTGCTTTATTGGGGAATGGGTACTAACAAAGAAGCTCTCTGGACAGTCAGCAGTCCTCATCTTTATACACCATATTGTCAAAAGTATTCGGTTACCTGCCTTTACATGCACATGAATTTTAATGGCATCCTTAGTCTGTAGGGTTCAATATTGAGTTGGCCCCGCCCTTAACAGCTTCACCTCTTCTGCGAAGGCCGTCCACAAGGTTTGGGAGTGTGTCTATGGGAATGTTTGACCATTCTTCCAAAAGTGCATTTGTGAGGTCAGGCACTGGTTTTGGACAAGAAGGCCAGTCATTGATCTAATTTATCCCAAAGTTGTTATATTGGGTTGAGTTCTCTGTGCAGGCCAGTCAAGTTCCTCCACCCCAAACTCGCTCATCCATGTCTTTATGGACTCTTCTGGGAAGGCTGTCCACAAGGTTTAGGAGTGTGTCTATAGGAATGTTTGACCATTCTTCCAGAAGTGCACTTGTGAGGTCAGGCAGTGCTGTTGGGCGAGAAGGCCTGGCTCACAGTCTCCAATCTAATTCACCCGAAGATGTTCTATCGGGTTGAGGTCAGGACAGTCAAATTCCTCCACCCCAAACTCGCTCATTCACGTCTTGATGGACCTTGCTTTGTACACTGGTGAGCAGTCATGTTGGAACAGGAAGGGGACATCCCCAAACTGTTCCCACAAAGTAGGGAGCATGAAATTGTCCAAAATGTCTTGGAATGCTGACCCCTTAAGCGTTCCCCACACTGGTTCTCTGCCTCCATTCGGTGAGTACAGTCTTAAGCCTCGTACACATGGTCTGACTATTTGCCAACAAACTTCAAAATAAAGCCCCGTACACACGGTCGGACATCCAACAAAATTTCCCTTGGATTTTTGTCCTAATTAATTTGTCCGATCACACCCATAGCATACACACGCTCGTACTTTTCTGAAAACTTTTCTAAAACTTTTCCATCATCACATGGTTTTTCTGCTCTTTTCTGCTCTTTACTGCCACCCTTTGGTTAACTTCTGCTATTGTTGGTTGATTTTAACATTGGTTCTGAGCATGCGCATTTGTAATTTATCCAAAAGTCCGATGGTTTGCTGTACACACGATCAGACTTTGCACCATTGGACTTTTGTTGCCTGAAAGTTGGTCCGTTCGCAGACCCAACTTTTTGTCCGATGAAAGCCAAAAAAGTTGGTCCGATGGAACGTACACACGGTCGGACAAATGCGAAAAGTGTCGGATTTTGATGTTGGTTGGGCAAAAGTCCGACCGTGTGTACGGGGCTTAAGCAAGTTTTCCAAAAAAAATCTGACCGTGTATACGCTCAATCGGACAAACTTTTTCAGTTTTCATCGGACAAAAGTTCGCTCTGCAAAAGGACAAACTTTTCGGCAACAAAAGTCTGATGGTGCAAGGTCCGACCGTGTGTACAGAAATCCATCAGACTTTTGTCTGAAGTACAAACACACATTCCCAGAACCCATGTTAAAATCAACCAACAATAGCAGAAGTTGACCAAAGGGTAAAGAGCAGAAAAGAGCAGAAAAAACACGTGATGTTGGGAACATTTTAGAAAAGTTTGCAGAAAAGTCAGAGCGTGTCTATGCTATGGGTGTGCTCGGCCAACTCGCTTTGGACGAAAATCCAAGGGAAGATTTGTTTGATGTCCGACCGTGACTTTTTGCCAACAAACTTTTCGGAAATCCGATGGTGCAAAGTCCGACCGTGTGTACAGAAATCCATCAGACTTTTGTACAAAGTACAAACACACATGCCCAGAGCCAATGTTAAAATCAACCAACAATAGCAGAAGTTGACCAAAGGGTGGCGGTAAAGAGCAGAAAAGAGCAGAAAAACCATGTGATGTTGGGAAAGTTTTGGGAAAGTTTGCAGAAAGTTCCTGCTGTGTGTATGCTATGGGTGTGCCCGGCCAACTCGATTCCAACAAAAAAGTTTGTTTGAAGTCCGATCGTGTGTACGAGGCTTAAGTGGGTACAGTCTTTAGCCTCGTACACACGGTCAGACTTTTTGCCAACAAACTTCAAAATGAGCAAGTTTTCCAAAAAAAATCCGACCGTGTGTACGCTCCATCGGACAACTTTTTCGGTTTTCAGGCTGGGTTCACACTATACTACATGACAGCAGTATGACTTTCATCCTACTTTGCTCTGCGACATCGGTCCTACATTGGTCCTACATCCATCCGACTTTCATGAACAAGATACCATTTTGATCCGACTTTGTGATAGTCTGACTTGTTCTTAGACCAATCAAAACAATCCCAGAGTGAGATTAAATTCCTTTTACTGCTGTCGGATGTCAAAAGTTGGATGGTAAGGACAAGGATCCTACTTTGACATGACTTCAATGATATTCAATGGGCTGAAGTAGGATCAAAGTCAGACCAAAGAAGTACAGGGAGCATTTTCAAAGTCGGACCGACTTGTGTCGGACCAGTAAAGACGGCTCTCATAGGGAAACATTGATTTTCACACGTCATGCGTCGAGAGCTCCCAAAGTCGGAGCGTTTGTCGGACAAGTGTGAATCCAGTCTCATTGGACAAAAGTTCGCTCTGCAAAAGGAAAACTTTTCGGCAACAAAAGTCTGTGGCCCCATACACACGACCGTTTTTCTCGGCATAATTCAGCAAGAAACTCGATGGGAGACTTATTCTGTTGAGAAAACCTTCCGTGTGTACACTTTTCGCCGAGAAAACTGTCGAGGAACTCGTCGAGCCAAAAAGAGAGCATGTTCTCTATTTCCTCGACGGGCAATGGGAAAATTTGGCTCGACGAGTTTTTTGACAGCCGAACTAGGAACCCGACGGGGAAAACAATGTGTTTCGCCCGTTGAGTTTCTTGGTCGTGTGTACGCGGCCTGATGGTGCAAAGTCCGACCCTGTGTACAGAAATCCATCGGACTTTTGTCCAAAGTACAAACACACGCCCAGAACCCATGTTAAAATCAACTAACAATAGCAGAAGTTGACCAAAGGGTGGCGGTAAAGAGCAGAAAAGAGCAGAAAAACCATGTGATGTTGGGAAAGTTTGTAGAAAAGTCTGCCATGTGTATGCTATGGGTGTGCCCGGCCAACTTGCTTTGGACAAAAATCCATGGAATTTTTTTTTTAAATCCGATCGTGTGTACGAGGCTTTAGACCTTGGCCTTCAAAGTTCACCCAATGGGGTCAAAAAGTAACTTTTCCAGGCCTTAATTCTGCAAAAGATCTGTCAACAAATTCTATACACAAGCATTTTCAAGGTTTTTCTGTCCAACTTCCACTAAGCTATAACATTTCTTAAAGTGTTTGCTTCAAACGGCGAAAAAAATAAAGAAAATAACGATTTCTGAAACTTTCCTGTATGTCATATTCCGATGGCCTTCTGTGAAAACCATTTAGGGTAGGTCTACGATGTCTAAGCAGATAAGGATCTTAGCACCCTCCTCTCTCAACCATTACTCACTCACTCTGCGCATTCCATGCCCTATGTAATGGATCCCTTCGCTGGCACTCTCCAAAGGATTGCTAGAGATTACATGGGTGTGTAGTTAAAACATGAGCCTCTCCCGTTTCCCTAGAGGGTATCTTTTCTTGAAAGCCATTCAGGAACTTTAGTGAGACTTCATTTCTTTTCATGCGGGCCTGTCCTTCCTTACACTGCTGGTCGTTACCAAAAAAAAAAGAAGCATACTGAGCACACATAGAAAGCCTTCCACAAACATCTTGGAAGGAACATTGACCTATGGCACAGGCGAGGAATTTGCGTTCGCTCTCCAGAATAAATTTTTCTGCAATTTTTTTTTTTCGAGTGGCCCATCTTGCAGTGAATTGGAATAGACTCGAGGCGTGATTTGGCCTTGTTTGACACATCTACGGCTTGGTGTCTGGCTCCATACTTTCATTGTGCTATTTGTACTTTTGAGGCTGATAAAAAACGTCAACGCCGTACCTGAAATACAGGCTTGGAGCCAACCATTGCTCTTTCCACATATTACTCGAAGAAAAGGGCAGGAGGAGACTACATTTTACTAAAATACGTTTTAATGGTTTTTGTATTAAGTTTCTTGCCCTTGAATTCAGCTTTCTAAAAACAATCATTAAACCAGACAAGTACTGCATTTAAAAACTAAAATATATAGAGAGAGAGAGAACAGGGGTCTCCAAACTTTCCAAACAAAGAGACAGTTTACTGTCCTTCAGACTTTAGGGGGGTCTGATTGTGGCCGGTGGGTGAAGAACATTTCTCAGACTTGTAGGTCAGTGGGACTAAAAAAATTATACAACGCCTGTGGTGAGTAGGATGAGGAATTGTGCCCAATCACTGGTATTATTGGGAGGTAGAGTGCATCTTTGTTGGTGTCACTAGACGCCCTATTTGTGGTGTCAGTGGGAGGAAAAAAGGCCACATCAATGGTGTCAGTGGAAGGAATGGCGCCCCATTGTAAGTACCAGTGAGAATAATAGTGTTTCAGAATAGTGCCTGATGACTGGTATTAGTGGAAGGTATAGTGCCCTTTGTTTGGTATCAGTAGGTGCCCTATTACTGGTGTCACTGGGAGGAATAGTGCCACATCAATGGTGTCATTGGAAGGAATAGTACCCCCATTGTAAGTACCAGTGAGAATAATAGTGTTGCATGCCAGCATGCAGAATAGTGCCTGATTACTGGGATTAGTGGGAGGTATAGTGCCCTTTGGTTGGTATCAGTGGGTGTCCATTTACTGGTGTCAGTGGGTGGAATAGTGCCCCATCAATGGTGTCATTGGAAGAAATGGTACCCCATTGTAAGTACCAGTGTGAATAATAGTGCTTCATGCCTGTGGTTAGTAGGATGAGGAATAGTGCCTCATCACTGATATTAGTGGGTGGAATAGTGCCCCTATATCAGTGGGGTGCCCTATTGTTAGTGTCAGTGGGAGGAATAGTACCCTATAAATAGTGTCAGTGGAAGGAATGGTGTGCCATTGTGTGCATCATGCCTGTGGTTAGAAGGATGGGGAACGCCTGATCATTGGTTTAAGTTGAAAGAATGGTGCCCCATCAATGAATGGTGTCTGTGGGAAGAATAGATCCCCGTCAATGGTGTCATTGGAAGGAATGATGACCCGTTGTTAGTACCTGTGGTCAGTAGGATGAGGAATAGTGTCTGATCACTGGTATTAGCTGGAGGTAAAGTGCCCTTCATTGTCAATAGTGTCTCACTGTGCCTCACTGTTGGTATCAGTGTCACACAGATGTACACCCTGGGACACGGACGCCTGTATGATTTATCCCCCTGATCGGTGGGCTCGGTTCTAGAAGCTTAGACTATAAGCACTGATTGGTAACCTGATACCCTCAGTGTAATACAACAAACGGTTGGCTCTGTGTCCCAGTTTGCCATATGGTTCTCTATTAAGGAACGATGGCTGCTAACAGCATTATTTTATAATTTCCTTTTCACGCCGGAAATGCTCTTATCCTTGACTTTACTGTCAACTTACAGATCCATATGAAGCCTTGATGATCTCGCTGAATTCATTATATTGCATAATATCGAATACTCGACTGTGGTATGTGTCCTATTCTGCATTGATTGCAGAGTCATCGGCCATATAACTATTGTTATACATCTTTTTACAAAAATCTTCAAAACTCTGCCCTGAAGAAGCCTCACGGCGAAACGCGTGTCGGCGACTTTGGGTTTTTGTATATTAAGTGGTTCATCTGTATTTATGTATCAATTCTATTTCTATGTATATGTATAATTGTTTTATTTATTTTAATTTTTATGACTATATTAAAATTATATTTTTACATTACTTCTTTGGCCTCGATAGTCCGACCTTCAATACTTCTCCACAGTTATTGTTTTTCTATTTTTGATTCCTTATACGGATGTGGCCCATGTGAGTGCATCTCCCTTGTTTTTTCTTATCCCCCTATTACTCCCTTATCCACCCCGCCCTTCCCCCTATCATTCTTGATTTATATTCATACTCCCTACCACAGATTCCCTACCATTTGCTATCCACCAGCTTAAAAATGTCAATCCCCTATTCAAGTTTTTCTCTACCCTACGAAGATCAAATCTAATTTAGAATGACAAAACTCCAAATCAATAGAAGAAAATCAGCACCATATAAAAAAAATGGATTTTTTCCAGCATATGTAATAATTTGCACATTGAAAAAATTGATCTTGTTGATATTTTTGAGCAACAAAGGAATACAAAAATGTTTTTGGGTCTTCTTCAGCAATGGACGAGAATTGCCAGATTCACATCTTAAAAAAAAAAAAGATGTGACTATCCAAGAGTTTTTGTTCTTATTTATCTGTTTTTACGATCCCATATTTCTTGTGTTACTTGGGATAAAATAATGATAAAATAAATGTAGACTACTTCATTGTTGGACACAGTGTTTTACAAATTTGGCTCGTTTAATCCAATTAGATCACATGGAATCAGTGACCTTTAAAAAGACACGTGAAGATTTCAGAACAATATACTTTTTAGCCAAATATGACATAATTCTCAAGGAAAGCCTTTGTGAGTTGTTACTTTTTAACAATCCCAATATAGGTTTTCATCATTACTCAGCTGTAATTATATCCCCCATGTACATGTCAATGTCTTTGTAATTACACGTGTAACCGTTGACTTCGTAGTCAGAGATTCGGGATGTCTGTGGAGGACACAGATGTTAGCTCTGCGGTGTACAGTCTTGGAGACCTCCTCACAGTTGGACATTAGAATCCTCTCAGTAATATTCAGCTTCTTCTGTATTAAACCATTAAAGATATTTTGACACCTTAGATCAGGGGTCTCCAAACTTTCTGATCAAAGGGCCAGTTTACTGTCCTTTAGACCAGTGGTTCTCAACCTGGCAATGCTGTATCCTGGCCTAGGCCAACAAGGCCTAGGCCTAGGGCAGCACTTTGCAGGGGGGGCAGCACGGACAGTGTCTCCGCTGGCTTGTGCTACACTATTAGGCAAATTAGTTTAGTGCCCCCATAAATCGGCCACACTGCTTCCAGTATGTGGGCGGTTGGCTTTCTGCAACTGTGGGGTAGGGGGGGGGGGGGCGTTGCTTAATATTTTTTACCATCCCTGTCTCATTGCAGAGATTTCAATTCACTTCCTGTCCCATAGCCAAACAGGAAGTGAGAGGAAATCTGTGCAAATTAAGGGAATTCATTGCCCCCCCCCCCCCCCCCCCCAGGCCATCAGAACTAGTGTCCCCACTTGAAAATTTCAGGGTCGGTCTTAAACTTCCACGGGTGGCCTTGACAGGAAGGGTGGGTCATATTTTAATTAGGGGGTGCACAAGTTTAGTCAGGCCTAGAGCAGCACAAAACCTAAATACATCCCTGCAACCTGGGCGTCGGGACCCCCTTGGGGGTCAAATGACAATTTGCCAGGGGTCACCAAATCCTGGGCTGTTCCTGAAGCCTGCAGCTCTCTCCCAGCCTTTTCGCAGATGCCCAGCAGGGCAGTTCCTGGAGCCTGTGGCCGCCCATTCAGTTCACGACATGGCTGTGGGGCAGGCAGAGACTAGAGGTCAGCTGACTGGTGAGAAATGTGAAGTATGAGGGGCTGGAGGAGACCCTATCTTCTGATTTAATTATAGGGGTTACTGCTGCAAGACACTACAGAGCTGGAGACACAGTGGGTTAGGCCCCTTTCACACTTGCAGACCATATGTCCGCTTTTTCGTCCATATGTTTGCGGATGAAAAAGGGACATACATTGGTCCCTATGAGATCGCGGAACACCCGATCTCGTCCGCCTCCGCAATAATCCAATTCTGCAGATGGAAGAAAACTGCGGATCCGTGTTCATCCGATCCCCCCATAGGGGAGAGCAGAGAAAAGAAAGGGCGTCCTGTCATCCGCAGGCTCAGCCGGGATCAACAGAGCGATCCCCACTGAGTATACGGAGGTTCACGGGGTGGATCATTACTGAATCGCCCCGTGTGAAAGGGGCCTAACACTACCTGTGATTAGAGTTGCCATTTAAAGTCCCTACTACAGTTCTCAGATCAGCAGGTGATCTTGATCAAGGGCACCCAAGATGGCTGATCAGAACTCCCCCCAAGGAGTAAGAGGAGCTATAAAATAGAGAATACATGGAAGGGAGAGGGAAAGAAAGAATAGGAGAAAGAACAGGAAAGACAGCTAGAGAGAGGGGATGGGGAATAAAAAATAAAACATTTATTAAGATAGAGGGATAAAAGGGAAAGAAAGGAGAACATAAAGAGAGTGGAGCATCCTAAAATTTACCAGAAGGGGTTTTAATATGGTACAAGTGGAAGGGACTCAGGGAGCCCTAAATGTCCAAGGGTTAGGGGCGCAAATTACTTGTCTTGCCATGGGTGCTGACAACCCACGCTATGAAAATTCTACCGTTGGGGGTCCCAACAGCTTCAGGAATTTTATCAAGGGGTCACAGCACTAGAGAGGTGGGGAACTGCTTTAGACTTTGAGAGGGTCGGAGTGTGGCCAGTGTAAGTAGAAAATGCCCTGGCGTCCGTGTGGGTAAAGAATGTCCTATCGTTGATATTAGTGGGAGGAAAATTTCATAATTGTTGGTATTAGGGAAGAAATATGGCTCCATCATTGCCGTCATTGGGAGGAATAGGGTCCCCTCATTAGTGTCAGTGGGATGAATAGTTGTTGGTATCAGGGCAAAGAATTGTGACTCTTCATTGGTGTCAATGGGAAGAATTGGGCCCTGTTTAGCGTCAGTGGGATGAATAGTGCCCTATTGTTGGTGTAGAAGGTATAGTGCCCCATTGTTCGTGTAGATGAAATAGTTCCCCATTGTTGGTGTAGAAGGAATAATGCCTTGTATCAGTATGGGGAATAGTGTCTCAAGGGCCTGATAAAGGCAAGCAAAGGGCCACATCTAGCCAAGGCACCATTTTTTACCACAAAAGACTGGGAAAACGTATAAGCCTAGGGTAGGAAATGCAGCAGCTAATGTAAGTGGAAAAGAGGGTCAACAATTCCCATTTTCAGCTTCACTTTGCCCATTTGCAGCCTCACTGTGCCCATTGCATGCCTTGCTGTGCCCATTACATGCCTCGCTGTGCCCATTGCATGCCTCGCTGTGCCCATTGCATGCCTCATTGTGCCCATTGCATGCCTCACTATGTCGATCTGCATACCTGATCTCTGTGTCCTGCAGTCAGTCGGCGGCCGGCCAGTGTAACAAAGCCCCGCCTCCTCCTCGTCCGTGATAGACAGGACACTCAGTTTCCCAGCAGTGAGTCAGTGTTCCATCTATCACGGACGATGAGGAGGCGGGACTTTGTTACACTGGTGGGACGCTGTCTAACTGCATGACACAAGGGCTGATCAGGTATGCAGATCAGAGAGACTTGAGTATAAGCCGAGGGGGGGCTTTTTCAGCACAAAAAAATGTACTGAAATACTCAGCTTATACTCGAGTATATATGGTATATATATATATATATATATATATATATATATATATATATATATAATCTTGTGGCTTTATTTTTCATATGCTATATGGCAAGCAAAGGGTATATGGACACCTGAGCATCATACCACCCATCCAATTTATTAAGGGGATGATTTGTAATGCCTATTGCTAGTCAGGTCTTATTGGTCCAACATCAGTACCTTGTGGTAACAGTTTGGGGAGGGCCCTTTTCTGTTACACTATGAATGTGCTCTTGTGTACAAAAGAAACTCAATAAAGACATGGTTTGATGAGTTTGGCATGGAGAAACTCAAGTGTCCTTCACAGAGCCCTGGCCTTAACACTACTGAACACCTTTGGGAAGATTTGGAATACCTATTGCTAGCCAGGTCTTATTGGTCAAAAATCAGTACCTTGTGGTAACAGTTTGGGGAAGGTCTTTCCTGTTTCAGCATACCCATGCCCCTGTGTACAAAGCCAGCTCCATAAATATATGGTTTGATGAGTTTAGTGTGCAATAAACTCAAGTGGCCTTTGCAGAGCCCTGATCTAAACCCTACAGTGCATCTTTGAGATGATTTGGGAAGATTTGGGATGTCTATTGCTAGCCAGGTCTTATTGGTCCAACATCAGTACCTTGTGGCAACAGTTTGGTGAAGACCCTTTTCTGTTCTAGCATGGCAGTGCCCCTGTGTACAAATCCAGCTCCATAAATACATGGTTTGATGAGTTTGTCGTGAATAAACTCAAATGGCCTTTACAGAGCCCTGACCTCAACCCTACTAAACACCCTTGGGATGATTTGGAGTGCCTATTGCTAGTCAGGTCTTATTGGTCCAACATCAGTACCTTGTGGTAACAGTTTTGGGAATGCCCTTTTCTGTTCCACCATAGCTTTGCCACCACCCCGTGTACAAAGCCAGCTCCATAAAGACATGGTTTGATGAGTTTGGTGTGGGGAAACTCAAGTGACTTATTGGTCCAACATCATTACCAGACCTCATAATTGGCTTAATGGTTACAAATTCCATACTAATGGCCTTTGAATGAGATGCCAAAAAAGCTCATAGGTGTGATGGTCAGGTGGCCACAAATGTTTGGCTATGTGATGCACCTATCTCGTATCGATAAAGGGGTGCATATGGTCTGCAACAATGCTCAAATACACTGCAGCATTTAAGGTAGGATGGCACATCCCTATCTTTTTTCCTATTCGCCAGGAACCTCTCCCTGTGGCTAATCACTGTCCCTGTCAGACGGGTATACTATCCCTGCATTAACCACTTCAGGCCCGCGCTACCGTCGGATGACGGCAACAGCGCGGGCCTGAATATCCAACATGCCGTCATTTGACGGCATGTCATTCAGGCGTTCCCAGCGCGCGCTGTAGAGCGCGCTGCGGGGAAGCCCTGTGTTGTCCGTGTCCCTTGGACACGGCCAATCACAGATCACGGCGAACGGCCAATCAGAGTGGCCGTTTGCGATGCGATCTGTGGGTCAATGAGAGATGATCTCTCATAGATCATCTCTCATTGCCGTGTTACACAGAGACAGCGTCCTGTCTCTGGAGAGGAGGAGCCCGATCTGTGTTCCTTCCTACATAGGGGCACAGATCGGTCACCCCCCCAGTCACCCCCCCTCCCCCCACAGTTAGAACACACCTAGCATACACATTTAACCCCTTCCTCACCCCCTAGTGTTAACCCCTTCAATGCCAGTCACATTTATACTGTAATTAGTGCATATTTATAGCACTGATCGCAGTATAAATGTGAATGGCGCCAAAAATGTGTCAAAAGTGTCCGATGTGTCCACCATAACGTCGCAGTACCAATAAAAATCGCAGATCGCCGCCATTTCTAGTAAAAAAAAAATAATAAAAAATAATAATTCTCTCCCCTATTTTGTAAGCGATATAACTTTTGCGCAAACCAGTCGCTTATTGCGATTTTTTTTTTTTTTTTTTTTACCAAAAATATGTAGAAGAATACGTATCGCCCTAAACTGAGAAAAAAAAATGTGTTTGTTTTTTTTAATTGGGATATTTATTATAGCAACAAGTAAAAAATATTGTATTTTTCTTCAAAATTGTCGCTCTTTTTTGTTTATAGCGCAAAAAATAAAAATCGCACAGACGATCAAATACCATCAAAAGAAAGCTCTACTTGTGGGGAAAAAAGGACGTAAATTTTGTTTGGGCGCCACGTCGCACGACCGCGCAATTTTCAGTTAAAGCGACGCAGTGCCGCAAGCTGAAATTTTACCTGGGCAGGAGGGGGGTTTAAGAGCCCAGCGGTCAAGTGGTTAAAGGATAAGCAGAGGTCTTCTTGGAGAAATTCCTGGCTATGAGCACTATTTCTTTGAACACACAATGCTATCCAAGTCATGCCACTGATGAAAACACATCTCTTGGTGTGAATCACCACATTTTTGTTTCTGAATTATTGAAATCAACCAGAGCATGGGATGAGATGTAGACAAGCAATGCAGTGGCAGGTGGTTGAATTGGCTTCTGCCTTTGTCCCCTAGAACTATTCTTTTTTTTTAATGGATTTCTATCAAGAACCCACTTGGATTCAAGCCACGAGAAAAGCATCATACTTTCCAATGCAGGCAGACTTTCCACAAGGACTTTGTATATTGCACACCTGTACTGTACCATACTTGACATGTGACCCCTACCCTTCCTCAAGCAGATCGCTCTTTGTAACGACCCATCTCTCCTTACAATCTAAGCTGCCTTTCCCCCAGCTGGCCTTCATGATACGGGACGGATCCTATCCATTTCTCATATAAATGCCCCTGTTGATGAGCACAAAGACTTTAATTCTTTGGCATCTCTTGGAGCGATGGAGGGGTTAAGGGATTGACTGGCCATTTCTGTTCAAGATTTTTATCACGACTGCTTCCACCTGGCCCAGGCAGAAAAGTAGAATTTTAAGGCAGGTCACATGGAATAAAAGGCCTTCTGTTGGCAACAACCCCCCAACCAGGGCAGCATCTGAAAATAAAAACAGTCCAGTAATTATTCTGTTAACATGATCCCCCCTTAATGTGTATTAATGCTCAGCTTACATGGCTGGGACTGAGAGTTGCCGTAAGACTATGCCAGGCACTGTGGAAATTGACATTATACTGCTATAATTTATTTGCAGCTGTGAGCTTTCTTGCAGATGTCTCCAATGTGAGTCCTACGCCTTCATCTACAGACAGCAAGTGCTTCGCTGCTTGGCTGCCAGATGGGGCTCATAAAAACCCACTGCACTTTGCTGCTAACCTTTTGCTGAAGCTTCGCTTATGTATACATTTGTACTCTGAACTGGGACAATGGTAGATGTTGTAAAGAGTTTGTTCAACCTGATCTGAACCTGGCTTTCTATCTTACCGGTCTTCCCATCTTGATTTTCATAAACCAGGAAAAAAAAAAAAACATCTTTGGTTCATGGACACAAGAAGGTAGTCACCTGTTCTAAAAGAATAATTTCAGGCATTGGCATAGTGAATAGGGATGAGCTTCGTATTCGAGTCAAACTCATTTTCGATTCAAACATCGTATGCTCGATCATTCGTCGAAATATGAACAAAACAGGTCGTTTGCGGCATTGCTGGCTTATGATTGGCCCAGCATGCACTATGACCCACATGCTTGGCCAATCACAGCGCCGTCAGTACAGAGAGCCGTAATTGGCCAAAGACAGGGTGGCCCCGTAGGTCCTTCGCCTCTCATTTTTAGGAGACCGCATGGCCAATGTGCGTGCGTGGTAAACCAATTTCGTGTGCGTGCAAGTGTGGTAGTTTTTGTGGGAGGGGGGGGCGTACTAAGCACAGGCGTACCTTGCATAGCACACCCACCGGGAGCCGGGCTGAGACCACCAAACTCAATTCACATGTAGCCGAGACCGGGATCCGAACCCTTGGCTGCAGAGGTGGGCTAGTCAGTTAATGTGAGGCCGCGTACACACGATCGGTCCATCCGATGAGAGCGGACCGACGGACAGTTTTCATCGGTTCACCGATGAAGATGACTCATGGACTGAAGTGCCTACACCCTATCAGTTAAAAAAACGATCGTATCAGTACGCGGTGACGTTTACGTGTTTTAACACAACAACGTGCTGAAAAAAACGAAGTTCAATGCTTCCAAGCATGCGTCGACTTGATTCTGAGCATGCGCGGCCTTTTAACCGATGCTTTTGCATACTAACGATCGGTTTTGACCTATCGGTTAGCCGTCCATCGGTTCAATTATAAACCGAAGGATAACGGGCCGATAGGGCCTACACACGATCAGTTTGGACCGATGAAAACAAACTTCAGTCCGTTTTCATCGGTTTGAACCGATCGTGGCCTTACAGTGTGTAGAGGATATGTATGCATCCCAGGTGTTGTACATATATTTATACACTGTATAGTTTAGCTAGATCAGTTCTTCCTAATTTACTGGCAGGCAGGTGATTGTGCTATTTAAAGATGTTTTCACAGATATACTATAGACACCCAGCAGGTACAATATTTAAAGGAATTTTTCATTTTTTTATTTTTTTTTATTTAAGCATCATTAAATAATTCAGTGATTTTAATGATGCTTAAATAAAAAAAAATAAAAAAAAATAAAAGGAAAAATTACTTTAAATATTGTACCTGCTGGGTGTCTATAGTATGCCTGTGAAAACGTCTTTGAGAACCCTGGTCTTGCCCGAGGGAACATGTATCAATGGAAAAAAAGTTTTAAAAACTGACGTTTTTTTCAGGAGTCCTGAAAAAAAGGACAGTTTTTAAAACTTTTTTCCATTGATACATGTTCCCTGGGGCAAGACCTGGGTTCTCAAAGACGTTTTACGACAATAACTTGCATATTAGGCTTTAAAATGAGCACTTTTGAATTTGAACGTTTTTGAGTCCCATAGATGTCAATGGGGTTCTAAATGTTCGAGCAAACGTTCGGTCCGTTCGAAGGTTGTGGTGCGAACGGAATGGGGGGGGGGGGTTTGGCTCTTGGCTAATGGTGAACATTGAACCAATGAAGAGAGGGGAGTTTGGGACTTTGAATGAGGCATGGAGTCAAGGTTAGCAAGCAGTCAATGTAGAAAAGATACATTTTATTCTTCTACAGCCATAAATGACAGAAAATGAAGCAATAATAGCATACACATGTAGCGGCCTGCTACTTTCATAGCTGGCGCTGCCTTAAATTTAGAGGGTGGTCAGAGATTTAACTACCTCTGACTGTATTAAAAACAATATACAATATATGTATATAAATCACAGCGCTACCTTAATAAACATATATATATGGCAGCCAACACCATAGAATGTGATCGATTCTGTAAGCAAACAAACACAAAAAGTGTAGCGCTAAATATAAATGAAAAATAAATGAAGAGATTTGAATGACAAATCATATATACATAAAGTGATAACACCAAAAGTGCTCAAAGTCCATGAACAGAACAATAATAAATGATATGGGTCTCTGTAAAAATTCCAACACCAAAAATCCAACCAGAATTAACTTGTGAAAAAATGAGGGTGAAAAAGTTGCTAGTAGATCCACAACCAGAGTGTAAATGGGAGGCTTACCGGAATAAGTAGACCCAAATAAGCATATACTTAATGAGTCATATAAGCTTAAAGGGTAACCCGACTCCAAAACCGCTTGGATGGCAGACAGAAGGATGAAACTCTGAGGCCGCGTGGGAGACATGTCCGCTCAAACATGTCCGACGGACCGTTTCCAGCGGACATGTCTCCTCGGATTTTGGTCCGATGGCGTGTACACACCATCGGACCAAAATCCCCTCGGCTGAGGACGCGGTGACGTGGCGGTGACGTTGACACCGCCACGTCACCACTCCAGGAAGTAAAATACTTCCACGCATGCGTCAAATCCATTCGACGCATGCGGGAGATTTTTGTCTGCTGGTTAGGCGTACTAACCAGCGGACATGTCGGACAGACGGGTTTCCAGCAGACAAGTTTTAAAGCATGCTTTAAAACTTGTCTGCTGGAAACACCTGTCTGCTCGCCCGTACACACGATCGGAGATGTCTGTTGAAACGGTCCGTCGGACCAGTTTCAGCAGATAAATTCGATCGTGTGTACGCGGCCTTAGGCTTTTCCACTGTATAAACGGTGTATGGTAGATCGATGGAAAATGGTAACCAGGGGCAGCCAATGATGACCGTGGACAATTTCCAAGAAATCCAGAGACTCAGGATATTGGGGTAAGGAGGAAAAAACGAGGATGCACATAGTGTGATTCTGTATAAAACAATTTACTTAGCAGCAAATAGTAAAATTTACACTCACATGTCACCCGACGCGTTTCGATCTCTAGATCGTCATCTGGGGCGCTGACCTACTGCTACAAATTACCCTAATATATAGATAAGTCCCCCATACCTTAATTGTGGCTCCAGCTGCTAATTCCGCAATAATCCTTCATTACTTCTGGGTTCGCGGAAGCATGGTGACGCTGGAGTGCGCTCCAAGCCTCACAGCAAGAGACAGGCTGGAACGCAGCGTCGAACGTCCCACCGTACAGGCGTCAGGTGGTTAATCCCGGATATGCGCACCCAGTCTCGTTCTCACTGCGGGACTACATCACATGATCCCCAGTGAGAATAGCTAATGGACAGCGCGCATGTACACTAGGAACAAACATACAGCTGTATGTCAGCTGGGACAACAAAAAGGGGGCGTACAACCAAATCGAAAATAGGATATAAATCCAATATTGGAAAACAAATATTTAATTGAATGAAAATAATGACACAAAAACATCTGTTGGGCCATTAATATGGAATAGACAATAGGACGCAAATCCTAGTCACCAACTAAGCCGGTATAAGGTGGCTTCTATAGTTAAAGAAACACAGGAGCCAGCTATAGTGTCTGACCACCTGCGATCTGGGATTGCCGACCCACCATCCCAGAGCAGGAAAAGGTTGGCGAGGCTGGGGGCAAACTTGTTCCCCATAGCCACGCCACGCCTTTGAAGGAAACATTTCTGGTCAAACCAGAAATAATTGTGGGTGGTCGCGAATTCCAACAACTCAACAATAAAGGATTTTTGTACATTGGTGATGGAATGTTCACGATTCAAAAAATGCTTTACAGCTTCAACACCAAGATGCTGAGGAATACACGTATACAAAGATGCCACATCGGCAGTGGCAAGTAAGTAGTCGCCCTTTACCTCGATACCTTCTAAGAGTTTGATGGTAGAGGTAGTGTCTTTAAGATAGGATGGTGTTAGTTTGACCAGAGGCTGTAAGTAGAAATCGATATAGCGACCTATTCGTGAGGTGATCGAATCAATTCCACTAACAATCGCTCTACCGGGTGGATTCAACGGGTCCTTGTGTATCTTAGGCAGATGGTATATAGTTGGAATCTTAGGAGCAATAGGTACTAGGTAGGCCTTTTCTTTTTTATTTAGAATAAACAAACTATAACCCTTAGGCCCCGTACACACGAGCAAATAGATTTGTTCAAATTGGTCGGACAGACCGATTTGAACAAATCCGTCTGCTGGGATGTATTGGTTTGATCGTGTACACACGATCAAACCAAAATCCCCGCCGGCAGACAGCGTGCTGACGTGTCGGTGACGTGGGGGTGACGTTGACGCCGCCACCGCACCAGGAAGTTAAACACTTCCGCGCATGCGTCTAAACCATTCGACGCGTGTGCGAGCAGATATGTCTGCTGGTTAGCGTACTAACCAGCAGACATGTCGGGCGGACGGGTTCCCAGCCGACAGATTTGAAAGCATGCTTTCAAATCTGTCGGGTGGCCAAATCCGTCTGTTTGCCCGTACAAACGATCGAATCTGTCTGCTGAAATGGTCTGGCAGACCGTTTCCAGCAGACAGATTTGATCGTGTGTACGCGGCCTCAGACACTATATTAACCAACTGTTTTTTGAAAATGGTAGTGGGGTTATTGGGTAGTACTTGGTAAGTATCTGAATCACCAAGGATACGATTCATCTCTGTAATGTAGTTATTTTTGTCCATAATAACCCCCCCCCCCCACTTATCGGCAGGGCGCACGACAAGGTCCTTGCGGTTACAAAGAGATTGGAGTCCTTCTCTAGGTATGAGACTTACGCCGGTCGGATCTTGCCTAAATTCCGGCGTATCTGATTCTTTGAATCAGGCGCCGAGATACGACGGCACTCATTCGGACTTACGACGGCGTATCTCCTTTCTGAATCTGGCCCAGTGTGTTTAGTATCACTTTGGGCTTTTCCTGACTGTGTTATACCCTCTCTCTCATTACCATCTCCTCCAGTGGCACGATTCCTGTCCTACGATCGTGTGTAGGCAAGGCCGGTTTAACGTTAATCGGGTTGAAAAAAATAGTTGTTTTTTCTAGACCATTAAAAATGGTCGTGTATACGCGACATTATAGCTTGCTTCTCCATTTTCATTAGAAAAAGGCAAGCTTTTGGGTATTGTAACAGTAGGAGCTACTGTCACTGTAAACTGGACACAGGGTTTGCACACTTTAGAGGTGCAAGTCTACAGAGCGTAGATGTGGACTGGAGAAGATTGCTTTTGTAACTTTCTCCAGGTTTTGGTACTTTGTCATGGGGCTCTGTAGTATGGAGATTCCATAGTGTCTTGGGTGGGACGGAATCTCCAATCCTGTCTCCAGATCTTGTGGTTGACCAGCAGGGTCTGTGCTCAGGTGAGCACAGCCCTTTATAATCATTGTGTAGGAAGATCTCATGGCTCCCAGTTGGAGACTGCTCCCAGTTGGAGACAGCAGGTCTTCAGAAGTGTGAGGCTGTAGGAGACAGCCAGAACAGTGACTGCAAGAGGCAGAGTTGTAGATGCTGACGGGAAGCATCTATGTTTAGGATTCCGCTGGTCTGGGCGACCAGGAAAACGTGCGAAGTATTGCTGCAGAAGTACTGCTCCAGAGAGCCAGGTGGGCTAGCATTTTCTGTTGTATGTTTGAAGGAGAAGAACCCCCTGTGTGGGAAACCTTTGTTTGGACTTTTATTTTGCCTTTTTAATAAAAATGGGCTACCATGCCCTTAAACATACTTCCTGGCTGAAGTGAATCACTGAAAAACGCCCATACCACGAGAGCTAAACAACCCCAATATTACAGTATGGACATAAATCTTATCTTGATCTGAAGTCATATACAGTATTTCGCATAATTTTGCAATACAGGTAAAATACACAGTCAAGTAAAGAAATAAGCTTCTTCTTTAAGTCTCAGTCCCACAGCTGAGCGGCATGTTGGGGGGAAAAAAAAATACGGCAAAGTTCTGCAAGTCATGTGTTGGCCTTCACAGTCCCATCCAAGGCAGTTTAATGGGATCATTCAAAACCGCAGTGAAAACGCATGGCAACGTGCACTACCACAACACATCTCTATGGAAATGGCTGTGTGAATGGGCCCTTGGTTTATCATTGCCTGTTTATTTTGTGATTTCTCCAGACTGTAAAGCACCGCGGAATGTTGGCGTTGTGAAAATAAAGCTTAACAACAATAAGTGTAACTCTGTGTTGTAGGCCAATATAAGCCCATGGCTTCCAACATTCCATCCTAAATATGGACTGGATACTTTCCCCACAATTAATGGTATCCATGGTTATAACAGGATAGTATAGGAATGTCTTGAGCGAGACAAAATCATTTGCGGACTCAAGAAATATATATTTTTCCCCCTACGAGGGAAACTGGCAAACAGTTAGCTAGGAAAGGGTTGGGGGGGTTGCATTTTTGCATTTGTGTGAACCAACCACACTGGAGTTTGACCTGTTACACCTTGGTGTGCCGCTCAGGCTCTATCGTTGCAGGGTGTGTCTGGATCCCTTGCATCCGCTGCTAGGAGTGCCGGAATAGGATGGAGCTCATCCCAGCTCCTGCTATGACTCAAAGAAAGAAAAGGGGTTGATCCCTATAGCACCACATCCCTGTGGTTCTATGGTCAGTATGAGAGTGGCAACCTCAGCCTGGGCTCTGACTAGGCCCTGCATGTGGTCTGGTTGGAGGCCAGGCTGAGGTTGCCATTCTCATACTGACCATAGAATCACAGGTAACAGCGGCTACAGGGATCACCCCCTTTTCCTTCTTTGAGTCACGCCAGAGTTTGAAAATGGATAGACATCTGTCCCCTTAACCACTTCAGTACCTATAACCCAGGGGGTGCCCAACCTTTTGAAGAGAGTGGGCAACTTAAGCGACTTGGTAACCGGTCATGGGCCACAATGGGGATGCAAATGCAGAGCAGACATAGGCACTCTACTCTATGAGCCCTCCGATCCGATATTCCCAGACGTGAGGATCCCCTTATTTTTTTTAGGGGGTCAAATTGGAGGTAAGCGAGTGTAAACAGGACACAAGTCCAATTATTATCAACCATGCCCGCAGGTAATAACAGAGGTCTACGGCTCAGTGCAGGTAACCCATAGGGCCAGATTCAGGAACACTTGCGCTGGAGTATTTCGATATGCGCCGCGTAACTGTGATGATGCGCCGTCGTTTCTATGTGCCCGTACCCACCAAACTAGATGCGCCCAATAACGGGTCATTTGCGACCGGCGGAACGTTCCGACACCAGAGTATCGTCAGCGCTTAATTTCGCTGTGCGCATCAGTCGCGCCCATTGATTTCCCCTGCAAATATGCAAATGAGGGATTTTTCACAATTCACGAACGGATTAGCACCATACGCCGGCTACATGCGCCGCGCGTATCTCGTCCGTCCGGCGCAAAGTTATTTCTACAAAAGGCTGCTTTATCTTTACTCCAGATGGCCACAGGTCAGCAGGAGAGCAGCTACAGCAGCTTTACCGACGATAGGAGCTAGCTGAACAACAACACTTGCAAGGACAACACCTCTGTGTGCCAACATGCCAGGGGCAGTCGTGGTCCTAGCACTAGTACTGGGTCCCCCGGAACGAAGGAGGCGGGCACGTGAGAGGATATACCGCACACGTATGAGCCTCTTTGGCATGGGGGATGAGGAGGTGTATCGCCTCTTCAGATTCAGCCCTGATGCAATACTTGAACTAACCACAACCCTGCAGGGTGACATCACCAGCAAGACACACCGCTCACAAGCAGTGCAGCCACTGGTGAAGGTCCTGGCAACACTTCATTTCCTTGCAAGTGGATCATTCCAGCGTACAAGTGGAGTGGTGGCTGGGATGTCACAATCCTCCATAAGCAGATGTGTGCACCAGGTTGTCCCTGCAATCCTCAGACGCATGTCCAACCAGTTCATCAGACCCACCACTGAGGAGCTGCGGCTGAAGGCAATGACAGATTTCTACAGCATTGCCAGATTCCCACGCACCATCGGGGCCATTGATTGCACACATGTGGCCCTACAGCCCCCCAGTGCCACAGAGCACATATACCGCAATCGGAAGCATTGGCATTCCATCAACGTACAGGTGATAGCCGATGCCCAGCGCCTCATATGGCACGTCCGTGCCAAACACCCCGGGTCCAGCCATGACAGCTTCATATACCGTCAGAGTCCCATCCCAGCAGAATTCGAGCAGAACATGTATGGGGACAGCTGGCTGGTTGGTGAGTGACATGGGTGGCAGGCATGACTATCCCCTCCCGTGATGCACAACAGAAGTCGCACATGCATGACTAACATCCTCCTGTATTTTCCCTTACAGGTGACTCTGCATATGCACTGGGACCCCATCTAATGACTCCTTTCCGGAACCCCCAAACCAGAGGAGAGAGAAAATACAATGAAGCACACATCAAAACCCGTGCAGTGGTGGAGCAAACATTTGGGCTCCTGAAGTCCCGTTTCCGCTGCCTGGATAAGTCCGGGGGGACCCTATTGTATTCCCCTACCTTTGTGTGTCAGATCATCGGTGCATGTTGTATTCTGCACAACTTTGCTATGAGAAAAGGCCTGCAGATTGACATACGTGATGACCTGACCCCCGACCCACACAGTCCCCACCTGCCAGAGGACACCCAGTCTGCTGATGGAAGAGCAGTCAGGAGGGTCCTCGCCGTAGGCATCTTTGGACACTAAACCAAAACATTAATCACACAGACAATGCACGCGTGTACACCACTGATGTCCCTAGATCACACACACCACATGCACATCGCATTGGATTAGCCCAAGTCCAGCATGTAGGAGTTGGGAGCAGTAACGCCAGCGTCAAGGCCCCAATGATGTCACTGTCCATTCATACACCTTTCACACGTCATTCATACAGCCGTGGGGTTAACTTCACCACCACGGCCGAGGGTGACACCCCTTACTGTCAGGAGTGCCACCCTCTCACATTCACACACCATTCACACTGTCCCTTGTAATCCTGACCGTGTGCAGTACAAAATAAACAAAAATATCTCATAACCTGAGAACAAAAATAAAAAAAAACTCATATCCTGAGTATAAACAAAAATATATAACAACCAAAAAATAAAAAAACCCTCATCTGGGATGACGGGGGCTCCTCCTTGGGGGCACTCTCGGGCTCCTCAGCTGCCTGGAGGGAGTGGGTGGTGGTGGGGGTGGGGGGGCATCAGGAGGAGGCTGATCCCCGGGTGGGCCACTCCTGGGAGCTGTTGGCTGCATGCCCTCCAATGCCACAGCAATACGGCTCAGATACAGGTTTGTCTGGGCCTGCATCCTTAGCTGGCGGGTGATCTGATGCCGGTGGTCACGTTGCCGCTGCCTCCCCTCTTCCCGGATGGCAGCTGTGTTGTCTCGAACAGCTGCTGTCAGGTGCCGGATATCAGCCTTCACCTCCCCCAGGCTGGTCACAACGCCCTGCACACGACTGGGCAGCTGTGACAGAGAGCCCAGGCTGTCTGCGACCCTGTCTAAGTGGCCAGCCATCTCCCCCATTTGCTGGGTCTGTTTGGCGTGGTCCAACACTACCTGGTCCTGGACCAGATCAGACACCCCCCTGGTCTTCCGGGTCGCCTTCCTGGGGGCAGAAGAAGGTTGTCCCCGTGGGGATGGAGTCGCCCTTGAGGGGCTACCTAGGATGGGGGAGGGGATCACAGAGGGCCCTGCAGAGGAGGAGGACTCCTCCAACATTAAAATAAACTCCTGTTCAGGGACAGGCTCCTCCACAACCACCTCTGCTGAAGTGGTGTGGGTACTCTCCTCCTCCACCTCGGTGTCTCCAGCACCCAGGGCCTCGTCATCAGCATCCCGTTGGGAGGTTGGGGTGGACTGGCCGGTAAGCGATGATGGCCCAGCTCCGTCATCTGTGGATGACACAAAGCAGACACATGTTGGTGGTCCCACACACTTGGCACATGTACCCCCCCCCACATGCAACACACCAAAAAGGGGGTAAAAATCACTTACCTGTCCTGGAGCCTTCCTTTACGGAGTCATAGCCAGGGACCCCCTCCAACTTCTCCCTGTCCAGGCAGCGGGCGACCACCTCCTCCTCCGCGGTCAGGGTGACAGGACATGGGGGACCACCACCTGTGCCCCTCTCATGGCTCCTAATGGTGGCCACCTTGCCCCTCACCTTGCGCCGCAGGTCGTTTATTTTTTTTTGAATATTGCCTGCATTCCGGGTGGAGTACCCCAGGACATTGACCCTGGCAGCTATGGTGTCCAGGATGCCCTGCTTCCTCTCCCGGCTGGTCTTCCTGCTTTTTTTCCCGTGGAGGAAATCATTAAACGTCTCCATAGCCGAGATTATCACAGAGACCTCCTGGGCATTAAAGTTGAGGTTCCTCCTCTCTTTGGGGGTAGCGGGAGCAGCCATTACAGTGCAAAAGTATCTTCCCTGGGGTGGGGGGAAACGGATATACTTTTGCGCCGGAATGGCGTTTCCGCCAGCGCTTTTAAGCGCCCAGCGGAACGCATTGCGCTGACGTTTCCCAGGAAGTGGTGCCGACGGAAGTTGTGAGCATGCGCACAAGGGGGGCGAGTGGAGCCGCACTCACTGCGCATGCTCCGTGGATGATGCGCTGAACGTAAGCCTCTGCGCTGGGCTCCGCCCATCATTTACATATGATCACACCCACTTCCACTTGCGTCGGGTTACGCCAGCGCATTATCGTTACTCTGGCGCAAGTTTACGCGCAACTGCTATGTGAATTACAGGACTTGCGCTGAAAGGGTCTTCAGAGTAACGTAAATGAGAAGCGTTACTCCAGAGGAAAGATACTCTCATCTACCTGAATCTGGCCCATAGATGCACTGCACCTGCATTTTGAAAGCAGTCCAGAGTAACCAGTGCAGAGAACGTATATGCCCATTGCTATTTGATTTGAATTAAAAGCTGATTTCAATCTTAACTTCAGAAATCCTACAGGTATGGGTGACTCTTGCTGTCCTGGAGCGCATTTGGTAACACTCCGCCTGTGACAGGATCAGGCGCTATACCAGAAGCATCGGCTCTACTCTCTACTGCAGCCGCATGCTTCATCTACCGCCGTCTCAATTCTCAACACAGATTCTCTGTAAAGGTGGGTCAGTAACCTGCTGTCAGGATCACTTAGTGTTCTTGCTTCTCATTCTAGCATCTGGGTTTTGGCTGTTGCATTCTCCCTGTCTTTGTCCACTTGCAAGGTGATTGCTGTGGTCAGCCACCTGTTATAAGCAAGCCAATCGTTTGGTCTCATACTTGTGTTAGAGAGTGATACGTTTGTTGTTCCTGATCAAGCTCCCTGTCTGTCTGCCCTGGTTTGCTAGTTTGCATTTTCCTGTGTATGACTTCGGACTGTATTATTGGACTATTCCTTGAACTCAGCCTGCCTTTTACCTGGACTGTCATGGAACCGGGTTATCTGTCTGCTAACCGAAAGTATCTATTCGCTTTGCTCAGTTCGTATCTGCCCTGGTGTGGTGGAACTATAGCATTGTGCATAAGTCCTGGGGCCAACTGAGTACCGGTAGGCCTGCTTGTCTTATGGGAAACTGGACTTTTATAGGTAGAGAAACACAGGAGCCAGCTATAGTGTCTAATCACCTACGATCTGGGCTTGCTGACCTACCATTCCAGAACAGGAAGTAACGTGCCACACCAAAGGGGTCAGCGGTTGGGCACCCCTGGGGTAGAGTCTCGCATAACAGAGTAGTTGTTAGTCAAACTATTACAGCACTGAAAAATGGCCAGGTAACAAAGAGATAATATAGGTTATAGCAGGGGTGCCCAACTAGTGGCCCGCAGAGCCTTCTGATGTGGCCCACGACCTCCTAATTTGGTAAAGCAGGTTCTCAAGCCATACCAGAGCATCAGTGTTTTGAATGATGCCAGCGGTAGAGGAAGCAAGCAGCTGCGGAGGGAGCAGAGCCACATATGCCGATGCTTCCTGTATAACACCGGCTTCTGTCACAAGCGGAGTGATAACAAATACATTCTGCCTGGGACAGCAACAGCCGGTGATACCTGAATGGAAGACTGTTATTAAAAGTAAGTTTAATACTAAAATCAGTGTATATATGAGGAAATCTGTTCTGCAGTGGTTACTGGGTTTCAATTGATAGTGGTTTCAATTGTTAGTGGTTTCAATTGATCCGCAGGTACAGCACAGTGCACCTTTGGGTTTCCTGCACTGAGCCATAGACTTCTGTTATCCATTCACCTCTATGGAGTGGCAGATGTAAACAAACTTGTGTTCATTTGCACACACCTACCTCCAATCCAATCCACAAAAAAAAAAAAACAGAAGGGTAACCGTCCCCTTCCATCTGGTTGGATCGGATGGGAGGGCCCACAGAGTAGATTAGGCTGTGTCCGTGTCTGATCTGCATATACAGAGCAGACACAGATCTGTTTTCACTTATTGTGGCCCGTGACCAGTTACCAAGTCGCTTAAGTGGCCCTTGTTCTTTAAAAGATTGGGCACCTCTGCTCTACACCATGGGCCAGATTCAGGTAGAGTTACGCCGGCGTATCAGTGATTCGCCAGCATAAATTACACTTTGAGCCGGCTTATCTGTTTTCTGTATGCAGAAAACAAGAAACCCTGGGATTGGGTCCAGATACAAGCAGCGTAATTGTATTTCGCCGTCGTATCGGAACTGCAATTTTAAAATGGCCGCTAGGGGAGTTCCTGCTGATTTACGCCGATAATATGTAAATCAGCGAGATACGGCAATTCACGAACGTACGCGGGCCCGACGCAGTCACTTTACGACGTTTCCGTAAGGGGTTTCCCGGCGTAAAGATAAAGCAACAAAAAGCACGCGTATCCTATGTTAAGTATGGCCGTCGTGACCACGTAGAATTGAAAAAGTTGAACGTCGTTTTCGTAACTCGTCTGTGAATGGGGATTGACGTCATTGACGTTCACATAGAAAACACTGTCCTAATGTGAAGCATGCGCACTGGGATACATTGCAGTGCATTCGCTGCGGGATCGCATCTAGTTTAAATACTACACGCCCCCTACCCGCCCAATTTAAATTCCGCCGGCTCATTTTCGCTACGCCGCCGCAACTTTAGGAGCAAGTGCTTTGTGAATACAGTACTTTCTCCTAAAGTTTCGGCGGAGTAACGTAAATGAGCAACGTTACGCCAGAATAAAGATTCTCCCTTCTACCTGAATCTGGCCCCATGTCTGTGAATTGAGCCGTCTGGAGACAGCTCGGTTCATAGTCATTCACAGGTGCACTGGTTGCCCGAGGGTGATTTCTGCACTTCTGTTTAGAAACGTGACCACAGAAATAAACCTTGATCACTTCAAAAACGTACAGCAGTACAAAAATGGTTAAAGAGAACTAGTCATAACTGGGTTTTGCAGAAATCTAAACGTTCATGAAGTCTTACTTATGGGTGTTTATTTAGAGTTTCTCAGCCTTACTCTTTGGCTATAGAGTCAGAGGTGACAGGCCTTTGAACTGACTGACCTCTCATGTTGCATACCTGGGGTTGCATACCTGGGGTGGGAAGGTAATGCGTAAGGTCAGGCAGTAGAGGGGGCAGCAGCTGTCAGACTTCAGAGGACCTATTACCTCTGATTCTAAAGCGAAAGCTTCACATTTCTGCATAAGCTCATCCATGACTATTTAAAGCGGGATTCCACACGCAATTTTTTTTTTTTTTTTTTAAAGTCAGCAGCTACTAACAGTGTAGCTGCTGACTTTTAATAAGGACACTTACCTGTTACCTGACGGCCCCCCCGATGCTGTTACCACGATCGATGCAGGTCCTGTGCTGCCATTCACACTAGGGGTAACAGGCAGTGAAGCCTTACAGCTTCACTGCCCATTTCCTACTGCGCATGCACGAGTCTCGTGCCGACTTGTGAATGGGCAGCTGCTCCCCGAGAACACACAGAGTTCCCAGAAAGCAGCGCGCCCCATTCACTAGGAAAAGATGAAGAAGGAGACGACCGCAGCTGCGGAAGAGGCAGATTACGGACTTCCTTATAGCAACAGGTATTTCGGGTGAGTAAAAAATAAATAAAAAAACACATTTTTTTTTCTTTTTTTTTAGGATTTTAGGTAAAATTTTGTTTTCCTGGGTGGAACTCCACTTTAACTTCAATAAAATAGATATCCATCAACTTCAGCCTCTCCCAAACTCTAATAGTCTAATTATACTCTAATTTAGTTTGAACACTCTGCAATAATTGACTCAACACGCTTGATGGAGTTTAGTAAATTTCTTAATTAAAATGAACCTATAATGAATCCAGTAGATCATAAAAGTATATACTAAGAGGTTTCTTCACATAAATTCACTCACCTTTCACAGCTTAGGAGTGGCTTAAACTATGATACTCAATAGGCCAGGATTACGGGCCACATTTTCAGTTGAAGCACCTCAAATGTAAAGGCTATTGAGACTCTACGGGTAAAGCACCTTAAATTCAAAAGGTACTGAGTTTCCGCAGGGGACATATCTCAATTTGAATGCTCCTGAGTCTCTACAGATGACGCACCTCATGCTGAGGCTCTGCTGGTGAAGCACTTCAAATTCAAAGGCTCCCAAGTCTTTACGGGTGTAGCGCTACCCCATTCAGGAGCCGGTGATTAGATTGGGATTGGCGGATTAAGTTACCTCTGTGTGGTTAAAGGGGGTAGGTAGAACCCGCGCTACGGATCAAATTATCAAGTATCAATAGCTACCTATAGGACTGGTAGCAGTGCTAAAGTGGCAGCCTCTACGTGAAATTCCACCTAAATGGAATTGGATAATGAGTGGGGGTGAGGTAGTAGGTATTGGCGCCTCTTTATATGAAAAAGTGATGTTGGGTAAATAAAATGCAGCCCTAAAACAAATATGTGCTTACATCCACATTGGGTAAACCATAGAAATAAATAATAAAAATTAATACAAAAAGAAATAAATAAATATACACATGTAAAAAAACATGCTAATAGATGATATAATATAGTATTATAAGGTGCTCTGTGCCATAAAATTGGATTGAAGTTATATTTAGGCAGTCCATGCAAAAAAGTGCTTAGTGCTTCATGAAATAATTCAAATGGCTGTGATCATTTAGTGCTCCCTCTCCTCATGCTCTGATAGGTCCCTCACTCACCAGATCCAGGTACCCACAAGGGGTTAAAGGCTTTCACAGTGTTAGCCCCGGTGTGGCTCTGTGGCAGTCTCCTCTGGCTTCAGGTGCTTTGGTTTCATATAAAGAGGCGCCAATACCTCTGTGTGGTGTCTAGGGGTGGATGTAGTGAGCATAGCAGTAATGAATGTCCAACCTGTAGCTGAAGTTTTCTGAATGCTTTATTTTCCTGGTCCAACACGACCAACACATCAACTTGAGGTAGATAGGAAAAGGTTGATGAAAGTAACTTCGCAGAGTCAGGCTTGGATAAAGAAAGCAGTCCTGCCTTCTATACTTGAGTCAATCACGTCGCTACTCCAGCCGGAGTGGGGGCAGTGCACCTGGACAAGCCTCTCACACAGGTCTGGCAGCCAGAGTGTCACTGAGAATGCTGAGAAGGAACAAGTCGCTGCCACCGACTTGACTCTAGAAGATTAGTAGAGGCCTCTGCCACAGGTCCGGTACTTAAGAGCAATAGAGCGTATCCTCTCAATCCCGTTCTCTTGAGATGCGGAACCCCAGTAAATCACTGAGGTCCCTCAGTCATTTCAGTGGCTCTGAGCCATGAGGGCCCAGAGTCGGGAACTCCGCGTAGCACGAGCCCCGGCCAAGTAGGCCTTAGTGATGGGGCCCGTGATGTGCGCACACCCTGAAGGTGGGTGCCACACCTGGAACCAGGAACCCGTGAAGACCCCAGAAAATGGCGTCTGCCCCAGATATACCCTCTCCCAGCATGCTCCGCGAGGGAAACAGTCCTCCAATTGGCTGCTGGGGAAAAGCGGCTCTGCCCGAATCCCTCTGGTGCCACCTGCCGCCCAGAGATGGGACCACATCTCTGGAACGCAGAATGACCCGCAGGATAATTCAGGGCTGACAGCTGCCCAATTTGAACAATCAACCTGGGTGAGAGCAAGTAAGTCTCTCACCCTACTAACTTTAGCGTAGCGCCCTTTCTGAAAGTAAGGGGGCGCTACACGGGTAAAGCACCTCAAATTTTAAGGCTTTTAGGCACTACAGGGGAAGCACCTCAAATCAGAAGGTTCCTGATTCTCTACAGGGGGAGAACCTCAAATCTGAAGGTTCCTGAGTCTCTGAAACTAAAACACCTCCATTTCTAGGGCACATGAAGCTCTATAGATGAAGCAACTCACATTTGAAGGCTCCTAAGTCTCTAGAGCTGAAGCATCTTAAATTCAAAGACTCCTAAGGCTCTACAGGTGTAGTACTTCAAATTTGAAGGCTCCTGAGGCTCTACAGATTAAGCACCTAAAATGTGAAGGTCCCTAAGTCTCTAGAAGTGAAGCACCTCAAAGTTGAAGGCATCTGAAGCTCTACGGGTGAAGAACCTCAAATTCGAAGGCTCCTGATTCTTAACAGCTGAAACATCTTAAATTCAAACAGTCCTACAGGTGAAGCATCTCAAAGACTCCTGTCCTGAAGCTTTACAGCCTCAAACTTGAAGGCTCTTGAGAAACTACAGGGGAAGCACCTAAAATGTGAAGGTCCCCAAGACTCTAGAAGTGAAGCACCTCAAAGTAAAATCTACAGGAGAAGAACCTCAAATTTGAGTCTCTACAGCAAAAATTCAAACATTCCTGAGGCTCTACAGGTGAGGCACCTCAAATTCAAAGTCTCCTAAAGTTCTGCAGGTGAAGCACCTTAAATCCAAATGTTCATGTGTCAGGTAAAGCATCTCAAATTTGAAGGTTCCTGAAACTCTCTAAGGGAAGCACTTCAAAGTTGAAAGCTCCTGACGTTCTATATGTGAATCACCCACAATTCGAAGATTCCTAGGCCTCTACAAGTGAGGCATCTCAAATATGAAGGCTCCTTAGGCTCTTTGGAAGAGAGATGGTACATGTGGAAATGGGGTGTAATGCTCAACTGCAGTACATGTACACTTTAAAGCCCCATTCACACTTGAGCTGAGCATCTTTGGTATTTTTCAGGCTTTTTTTGCATTTGTCCAAGCATTTTTGCATGTTACGATTAAGGATTTTTTTTTTCTTTTAAAAATGTTCAAGTGCTCCCAGAAAAGAAAGAATCTCCTGTACTTTTCTGGGCATTGAGCTTCACATTTTAAGGGACCATAGTCAGGTGTGAATGAGCTTTATTGAATAAAATGGAAATCCTAATGTTGAAGCTTTTCTGGCAAAAGATTCAAATCATGCTAAATTTCTCAGATGTGAATGGGGCCCTAAATATTATGAGCATGTAATGAACCTGTAATGACGCCCCCCTGAAGACGTAACACAACGGAACGATTGTCGGCGGCGTAGCCTGGTCACGTGATTTCGATTCCCCACCACTCGTCTTCTGCTCACAGCTGACGGTGGAACGCAGACATACGCCGACACGGAAGTAGAGGCATTCATGCAAACTGACGAGCTTGAGACCCAGTGCCGGTTCGGGCACTTTTTAATGTAAGTGGCCACTTGGCCCATGGTTGTTTTTACTTATTTTTTATTAAAACCGGTTGCACGATGAGTTGTCTTTTTCGTTTTATATTCCATCTGTGAAACTCTTGGAAGGAGAGATGTCTAAATAAGCAGCTGTGGACGCACTATATGCCTGCAGGCATTTATCTGCACATGCGAGATTGACCTTCTTTTTTGGTAAAGAGTTCTTATCGCTCTGGTAAGCGCATTACCACTACTACACACGTTTTGGGTGTCTATTATCTGATTGGTGAAGGATCAATCAAGAGCACGAATTATAAGAGAAGAATTATGGTTGAATAAATCAATCACCTATTGGATTGGCTATTGTTTGTGTTGATTCACTTACTCATTTCTCGGGTATCCACGGATTTCATTTCTTTGGCTTTGGACTCTATGGGCCAGATTCTCATAGATTCACGCTGGCGTAGTGTAAGCCATTTATACTATGCCGCCGCAACTTAACAGAGCAAGTGCCGTATTCTCCATGCACTTGCAAGGCCGCGTAATTCAAAGGGGGTGGCTTGTATTTAAATTAAGCGCGCCCCCGCGTCGATCGAACTGCGCATGCGCCGGCCGGGGAAAAAGCCCAGTGCGCATGCTCCAGCTCACGTCGGAAAGCGTAGTTGAAACCGACGTCAAAACGACGTGATCGGCATTTACGCAATGCCTTATTTGCGAACGACTTAGTAAAACGACGTAACCGACGGAAAAAGCCGACGCTGACCGGACGCCATACTTAACATGGCATCCGACGGCACCTGACGGCATCCGACGGTACTGCGTAAGGTTACTCCACATATTAGCAGGGGTAACCTTACGCTTAAGCGACGATGGGGCGGCGTAAAAGCGTTAGGGAATCGGAGTAGTAGCCTCATTTGCATGGGCAAATGAGAAAACAACGTAAAGGCCACCTAGTGGCCTAAGTTGTCATTACATGTACGATCCGCAAGTGTAATTGTATTACACTAGTCGGATCTTCACCCGTATCTATGCCAAAGTGATTCTAGGAATCACTCGCATAGATACCCGGGGAAAAAAACGGCGATACGACGGGGTATCTGAGATACCCCGTCGTAGCGCCTCTGAGAATCTGGCCCTTTATCTACTGGCCCTTTATCTACTTTTAGTTTGGACTTTGTGTATCACAACACATAGTTATGAACTGTTATTAATTAATTTTTTCCGCATTTTGATTCTAGGCAATTTTTTACTTTTCCATTGTATTTATGTGTTGATGTAAATATTCAATCACTTTATTTAATTTTGATCCAATTTTAGCCACCCACCAGTGGCCTACACTTCAAATAGCGCCCCCATACCACTCACCAATGTAATGAACCTAGCAGATAAAAAAAAAAAATTCTAAGCAGTTTCTTCATTTGCCTTTTACAGTGGTTGAACTTGCAGTACTCAATATGCCAGGTCCATCATACATCAACTAAGACCTCTAATTCTACAGGTGAAGCACCTCAAATTCAAAGGCTCCCTTTAGAAGAAGAGTGATGGTACCTGTAGGGATGGGGTTTAATGTTCAACTGCAAAACGGGTACACTTGAGTTGATCATCTTTGATAATTTTTTATGAGCATTTGTACAGGTATTTTTTTTGTGTTGTTAAGGCTTGAGCTTTGCTTGTTTTTAGCAAATGGAAAGCTAGATACTAGACAACAAAACGTGCAAAAAACATGTCATGTATATTTTCATGGGTTTTTCAGGCATTCCCATTAAAATCTATTGGGGCCAAAGTGCAGGTCTGCAGGACCCGAAAGAAGTTCCTGATCTTTTTCAAGCAACAAACTTCCAGCTTTAAGAGACACTGGGCCAGATTCAGGATGGATAGCGTATATTTGTGCGGGCGTAGCGTATCCTAATTACGCTACGCCTCCGCAACTTTGACAGGCAAGTGCTGAATTCACAAAGCACTTGCTCTGTAAGTTGCGGCGGCATAGCGTAAATTGGCCGGCGTAACCGCGCGTAATTCAAAGTAGACTGGTAGTGGGAGTGTTGTATGTAAACTAATCGTGACCCGACGTAAATAACGCGCCGAACGAACTGCGCATGCGCCGGCCGTGGACGTATCCCAGTGCGCATGCTCAAAATCACGTCGCAAATTGTCATTGATATCGGCGTGAACGTAACTTACGCCAAGCCCCATTCTGAATCGGCTTACGCAAAACGACGTAAACGACATACAATACGACGCTGTCCTGACGTCCATACTTAACATTGCCTGCGCCTCATATAGCAGGGGTAACTTTACGCCGGTCCGACGCCTTACGTAAACAACGCAAATAGATACGCCGGCCGCAACTACGTCCGTGAATCGGCGTATCTACCAAATTTTCATATTCGACCCGTAAATCTACGGAAGCGCCACCTAGCGGCCAGCTTAAATATGCAACTAAGATACGACGGCGTAAGAGACTTACGCCGCTCGTATCTTAGCACAATTCCGGCGTATCTTGCTTTCTGAATACAGAAAAAAGATACGCCGGCGCATCCTAGAATTTACGCGGCGTATCAACATATACGCCGCGTAAATTCCTTCTGAATCTGGCCCACTATGTTTAAGTATGAATCGACACCATTGAATTTAATGGAGATTTTAGTGTTGAGAATTTAAGCGCTTTCGGTGAATATTCAAATTGTGCTTTAAATCATTTTAAATCATCAGGTGTGAATGGGGCACTAAATAACTTGAACATGTAATGACCCCAGCAGATAAAAAAAAAAATACCAAGAAGTTCCTTCATTCGCCATATATGGTATAGGGCTTGCTGAACTAACAGTACTCATTATGCACAGGACCACTCTACCTCCACCAAGACCTCTAAGGCCTCGTACACATGATCAAATCTGTCTGCTGGAAACGGTCTGCTAGACCGTTTCAGCAGACAGATTCGATCGTGTGTACGAGCAAACAGACGGATTTGGCCACCCGACAGATTTCAAAGCATGCTTTGAAATCTGTCGGCTGGGAACCCGTCCGCCCGACATGTCTGCTGGTTAGTATGCTAACCATCAGACATGTCTTCTCGCACACGCGCCGAATGATTTCGACACATGCGCAAAAGTGTTTTACTTCCTGGTGCGGTGACGTGGCGGCGTCAACGTCACCGACGCGTCAGCGCGCTGTCTGCTGGTGGGGATTTTGGTTTGCTCGTGTGTCCGACCGATTTGAACAGACACATTTGATCGTGTGTACAAGGCCTAAGTCTACAGGTGAAGCACCTTTTCTGATCTGAGACTCTACAAGTGAGGCATCCTCTTTAAATTTGAAGGCTCTTAAATCTAAAGGTGAAGGAAATTGTCTACAACTGAAGCAAAGGCTCCTGAAACTCTACTGGTGAAGCCCCTCAAATTAAAAGGTGAAGCACCTAATATTCGAAGGCTTCCAAGGCTCACAGGTGAAGCATCCTAAATTTAAAAGCTCCTAAGTCTCTATAGGTGAATCTCCACACATTTGAAGAATCCTGAGTTGTCTACAATTGAAGCAAAGTTTTCTAAAATTCTACTGGTAAAGCCCCTCAAATTAAAAGGCTTCTTCGTCTATACAGGTGACGCATCTTAAATTCAAAGGCTCGTGGGGTGCTACAGGTGAGGCATCTCAAATTTGAAGGCTCCTAAGTCTCTATAGGTGAATCTCCACACATATGAAGGATCCTGAGTTGTCTACAGTTGAAGCAAAGGCTCCTGAAACTCTACTGGTGAAGCCCCTCAAATGAAAAGGCTCGTTTGTCTCTACAAGTGAAGCACCTTAAATTCAAAGTCTCTCAAGGCTCTACAGGTGAAGCATACCAATTTTGAAGGCTCCTAAGTCTCTATAGGTGAATCTCCACACATTTGAAGGCTCCTGAGTTGTCTACAATTGAAGCAAAGGCTCCTGAAATTCTACTGGTGAAGCCCCTCAAATTAAAAGGCTATACAGGTGACACTCCTTAAATTCGAAGGCTCCTGAGGTGCTACAGGTGAGGCATCTCAAATTTGAAGGCACCTGAGTCTCTACGGGCAGCAGCAGTGTGTCCATAAAGGGTGCAGGAGTGCCACCCCCCTCTCCTGGCACCGCTCTAATTACCATAGATAGATTCATGCATTGCATGAATCTATCTATGGTCACTGTTGAACCCCCTTTTCGGGTACCGGGCATCTGAATTACAACAGTGGGGGTGTTTTTTGGAAGCACCTAATTAGAGCCATAGGCCAATCAGGTGCACCGGGTCTGTGTTACCTGTCACCTTAGTGGCTGAAATGACAGGTGCTGTGGTTAGATGCCTATAAGGCGTCCAATCATAGCAGAGGACAAGAGGAGGAGCGGGCGAGAGAAGACATTGGGGTCGGGGATGAAATGGAGGACACCGGACACCGCTGCCCACCCGCGACAAGGTAAGTGCCGGGCAGACGACGGGTGGGCGGGGGGGACAGTGGCAGCACTTGGGGCACAGTGGCAACATTTGGGGCAAAGTGGCAGTGTTTGATGGGCAAAGTGGCTGAGTTTGATAAGCACAGTGGCTGCATTTGATTGCACAGTGGCTGCTTTGCTACAGTGGCTGCAATTGTTTTTTTTTTCAGAATCTTTCAGTTTGTTTGCGCGGAGTGGGAGGATAAGAAGGTTGGGAGGAGGAGCCAGGGACGGCAAAATATTAGCTTCTTAAACTTCAGTTTTAAATGTTTTTTTTTATGTTTTAAAAATCATTATGCCATAATATACATAAATCAGAAATAATATAGCATTAAACATGCCTAATATATATATATATATATATATATATATATATATATATATAAAAAAGTAAGCACCTTTTTCGTGCCAATGTAACCAGTATGCCACATTTTTTATCGTCCCCTCGGGAATGACAAACTATTATTCAGCGCTGACAGTTTTACATTTCATAGTTAAAACGTGATTGGAGATGCGTGCCCAGGTCCTGTGAGGCGCGCCATCATAAAAATAAAATATTTTGGTCCGTTGCTATAGGCGATCGGTAATCTGGGCATGTGAATTTCACACAGAGAGCATCTCAGCCTGGAGGAGGCAGCCGGAGAGCATTAAAAGGTTATTAATAGCCAAGGAAAAACCTTGTGATGTTTCTGTACAAATACCAAGATATCCATCTTTCTCTCTTTCTCGTTCTTCAACCAAGCAAACTTTGCTGGAGGACCTTAGACCAAACCTAAACTTAAAGTCGAACATCAGGCACACGTATTTTCATTTAAATATATTCCTCGAATGTCACAAAGGATATATATCCACATTAGGTGCCCCAAAAGTATTTGCAAAGCCATATATTACCTAGTAAAAGTAGCAGTGACATCATCACTGTGTTGTATATAGCCTGTGCAGAGAGCACAGCCGAGGGAGGGCCCAAAAGACTCCACCCCCTACAGGCTGCCTGCAGAAAACTACAGGAGGGGCGCAGAGACAAGACCAGTCACCCTGCACAAGAAGAAAGAGCAGAGCTGTGGGAGGGGCCCAACAGGCTCCACCCACTACAGGATGTAGAAAACTATGGGGGGCTGAGACAAGACCAGTCACCCTGCACGAGGAAAGAAAGCAGAGCTGTGGGAGGGGCCCGGCAGGCTCCACCCACTACAGAAAACTACAGGAGGGGGCAGAGACAAGACCAGTCACCCTGCACAAGGAGAGAGAGCAGAAGTGAAAGGTCTTTATTACAGGAAGTCTCACACTGGATTACTGCACAGATCTGGAAGAAATACACAAATCACACCGAGATTCAAGAAGAATACATGGGGCCAGATTCAGAAAGATCCGTGGATCTTTCTGCTGGCGTAACGTATCCCCGATACGTTACGCCGCTGTAAATATTTGCGCAAGTTCTTTATTCAGAAAGAACTTGCGCCATTATTTACAGCGGCGTAACGTATGTGTGGCGGCTCCTGAATGGGGTAGCGCTACATGTGTATATCTATATATATAGATATACAGAAAACAGTTTTTAGTGTGATTTTGGTGGTGCTTTAGTCATAGAGAGTGCCAGAGATGATTAAAAATGTAACAAAGTTTATTTAGACATGGTTTCTAAAAACAAAAATGTATGTCACATATATAAAGGGGAGGTTAGGCAGATTGTAAATATATATCGTAGATGAGGTTGTTCGAGGATAAGTGATGATAAGATGTATATTATCCGGACATGTTTCGCCCAAAAGGGCTTCCTCAGGGGATTAATTCTGACAATCATCTATAGCAAAAAAGAAAGCAAATATAATAAAGTAACAAAGAAAAAGATTAACGTACATAGTAAAAACAAGATTAAAATTGACCATTCAAAATTATTTTTTTATACATATTTAATGAAGCAAAATGTATTTATTATTTATTGACCATGACGAACCATTCACTAACTCACCCAGAGCCACAGAGGGACCACAAAGACCAAGCTATAACATATACAATAATAAGTTGCTCAGAAAAATTGTCAAAAATGGAGACTTGTATGAATAACAATCCCCAAGCTAGATGCTAGAAAAGTATACATATAGGCATACTTACATTATAAATTACTAGTATAGGATTGGACGAGGACACCAGATGTAAGAACCTTGGAACAGAAAGACAGAAAACCGGCTAAAAGTCAAAAGAAAAGGAACAACAGGGGACAAGAGGGAGAAGAGAAAGAAAAACAAAAAATCCTTTATCATTACACATGACATTGCTCATAGTATATCATCAGCCTATAGAGCAGGGCGCAGCATTAGGGAGGACTGAATGTAAAAAGAAAGAAACAGAGTAGTATAAAGATTAAATGCATATCACTGAGACACCGATTATATAAATCCCTGATAATTACTGCGGCTGAGCGTCAATGATCTATTAACCAATTAAGACCAGGACCAAAATGCAGGTAAAGGACCCGGACAGTTTTTGCGATTCGGCACTGCGTCGCTTTAACTGACAATTGCGTGGTCGTGCGACGTGGCTCCCAAACAAAATTGGCGTCCTTTTTTTTCCCACAAATAGAGTTTTCTTTTGGTGGTATCTGATCACCTCTGCGGTTTTTATCTTTTGCGCTATAAACAAAAATAGAGCGACAATTTTGAAAAAAATTCAATATTTTTTTCCTTTTTGCTATAAAAAATATCCCCCCAAAAATATAAAATTATTCTTTTTTCCTCAGTTTAGGCCGATACGTATTCTTCTATATATTTTTGGTAAAAAAAAAAAAATCGCAATGAGCGTTTATGGATTGGTTTGCGCAAAATTTATAGCGTTTACAAAATAGGGGATAGTTTTATTGCATTTTTTTTTTTTTTTACTACTAATGGCGGCGATCAGCAATTTTTTTCATGACCATGACATTATGGCGGACACATCGGACAATTTTTACACATTTTTGGGACAATTGTCACTTTCACAACAAAAAAATTCTATACAAATGCACTGTTTACTGTGAAAATGACAATTGCAGTTTGAGAGTTAACCACTAGGGGGTGCTGAAGGGGTTATGTGTGACCTCATATGTGTTTCTAACTGTAGGGGGTGGGGCTGGACGTGTGACATCATTGATTGTGTTTCCCTATATCAGGGAACACACGATCAATGACAGTGCCACAGTGAAGAACGGGGAAGGTGTGTTTACACACGTATCTCCTCGTTCTTCAGCTCGGGGGGACCGATTGCTGGACTCCAGCGGCGATCGGTCGCGGGTCCCGCGGCCGCGGTCACAGAGCTTCGGACCCGCGACCCACGGCTGGGCACTTAAAGAGCACGTACAGGTACGTGCTTGTGCCCAGCCGTGCCATTCTGCCGACGTATATGTGCAGGAGGCGGTCCTCAAGTGGTTAAAGCTGTCGGCCGCAATGGGACATGTATAACTACAGTATATAGAAGGCATACATGCCCCATGAAAGTGGGTGAAATGCTCATAACAATTCCAAAAAGTTCAGAAGAAATACAAGAGGTGGAGAATTAAGAGAAAAGGAAAACAAGGGCATCAAAGCTGGACAAAGTAGAGAATAACAACAGCCGACACTCCATGGGTTGAATTCCTGTATAACACAGGGTTCACAATAGTGACCCTTGAGCTTCCCGTGAGCTGGAATGTGGGAATGTGGGAATGCGGGCCTTATGAACCTTATGAACCCCTCACCTGGTCCTGCTGGTAGGTCTAAAATTGGCCCTATTATATGAATGTGAGTTAGAGACCTTAGATCAGGGGTGCCCAACCTTTTGAAGAGCGAGGGCCACTTTAGCAACTTGGTAACCAGTCGCGGGCCACAATGAGCAGAGCGGAGCGGATGACAGGTCACAGCTACTCTATAGGCCCTCAGATCTGCCCAGATGGAAGGGGATGAATTCCCTTCTGTTTTTCAGATTGGAGGTAGGCTGGCGTAAACGGACACCCGTCGCTCTATAGAGGTGAATTGAGGGTCCCATTTGGTTGGGATGATCGTGTGAAAAAAGGCCTAATGCCGCGTACACACGATCATTTTTTGTGATGAAAAAAAACGACGTTTTCTGTGAAGTAAAAAACAACGTTTTTGAAACGTCACTTTTCAAAGACGATGTTGCATACACACCATTGTTTTTTTCACAAAAAGCGAGGTTACGTTCACCACACTTTTCCATTGAAGCTCGCTTCATAACTGGGTTCTGGGCATGCGTGGGTTAAAAAACGTTGTTTTAAACGACGTTTTTGCTACACACGGTGACTTTTTGTGAAACAAAAAACGACGTTTTGAAAAACGACACAAAAAATTCAAGCATGTTGGAATTTTTTTTTGGTCGTTTTTTTTAAGACAAAAAACAACGTTTTGCCCACACACGGTCAATTTAAATGACGTTTTAAAAAACAACGTTTTTTTTCATCACAAAAAACGACCGTGTGTACGCGGCATTAGACTTCTTTCACACTGATGTGCTGTGGTTTACCCACACTGTGGGTGCAGCATAGTGCACCTGTGTCTATCCTGCGGGTTAGCTGAACTTTGCCATAGACTCCGCTTGTGGCAAAAGCCGGCACTGTAGAGCACACATCGGCTTATGGGGCTCTGCTCTGCAGCCACGTTCTTCCTCTACCACCAGCTTCATTCACAACATTGATGCTACGGTATGGTGGGTCTGCAACCTACAATCTGGGCTTGCCAATCCAGAACAGGAGGTCACTGGCCACATCAGAGGGCTCCGCGGGCCACATGTGGCCCCCGGGCCACTGGTTGGCCACCCCTGCCTTAGATTGTAAGCTCCTTGAGGGTAGGGACTGATGTGAATATACAATGTATATGTAAAGCGCTGCGTAAATTGATGGCGCCAAGTACCTTAAATAATAATAACAATAACCTGGTCGGCGTCGTACGTCGCTGACCGGATTGCGGATGCTCAGAAGCCACGATTTCTATAGAAAACAGAGTGCACCACATCGAAGGACTCAAGATAAATGGGCCAGAGTGCCCCCAAACCCAAGGGGGCGGGCACGAGGATACACACAATCCCCCATAGGATAGGAGGACAAAATTTAACAAAACATTTGAATTCCTAACCGCATGTTATAATATATATTATATTACACCATTTGGATTAAGAATTCAACTATTCCCCAACCTCAGGAAGATTGATGATAGCTTGAAACATAGTTGGGAATCTAACTTACAAACTTGCTCCCTCAAAATTATCTCTATTCTGTGAAATCTCCATCCTCGACGAACAGATTCAGAGATGGTATCATGATCATGTCTCTATTGCCACCTCCCCTGTTTTTGTTCTAAAAGAGAAGGAGGTTAAAGCAAATATTGAAAAATATACAATTGAAATCATACAAAGTAAGGAGACCAAATTCTCATGAGATAGATTAGCACATGAGGGGGGGGATACTCATACAAATGGGATCAGAATTCACATTATCAACACACCACTAGGGGAATTCAACGATTGCCACCCAATAGAGATGAGGATAACACTAATGTGTCTTCTCCCTCTTCTGCTTCCTCTAGCCAATCGACTATCTATCACGTTCTATCTGGGGAAAGGCTCACAAAGAAAAGGAAGGGTGTTCGGATACTAAATCTTGGGAATCACTTAAACGCACATTTGGACCTACATCGGCCACTGGCGGCTCGTTCAAGAAATACTTGCTCACGGTCACCTACACCTTTACATTTTTCTTCTAAATCTGCACTTAGAACTTTGGCACACGGGTTGACATCTACTTTGGGGTCCACTTTTTCTTTGCCTCTCTCTATGCCTAATCTACCTGTCCTGACTTCACCAAAGGTGAGTAAACAAATGTAGCGGTACTCCCGAAGGAGCTGCTGAGAAATGGGGAGATGGCATGTTACCCCATGGCTCCGGTGAAGTGTCTAGGGTGAACGATGAATGCAATAGCAGTAAAGGAATGTCCGCAAATAGGAAGTCTCTTTATATGTGCTCTTTATTACCCAGCCGGGTAAAAACAGTTAACCGGTGATGGGAAGGATAGACAAAGGTTGGAAGGAGAACAGCAGATTTAGGCCTTGGATATGGAAACAGTCCTGTCTCCGAGAACAATTCCTTTCTTTCGCCACTCCAGCCTGAGTGGGTATAGCGTACCTGGACAGGTCTCTCTCACTGACCTGGCAGCCAGAGTATCACTCGGGACTTGAGAAGAGGTCTCTTTCACAGACTCTTCCAGGGTGAACTTCAGGAAAGCGCCTCTGCCACAGGCCTTCCCTGATTGTAGATATGGAGGAGGTCCTCCTAAGTAAAGTTTTGCCTGAACCTTCCTTCAACGTCGCCCAGGTACCGACTGAGAGAGGAATCAATTCCTCAGTGTCCAGTACCTCGATTCCCCAATGGTTCGTCTCAATACTGTTGGACCGCCAGCCTCTCAATAGCGCTCCTCAACTGGACTTCCCACCGAACAGCCAAACTTGCTTGGGATCTTCAAAAGTAAGAAACCCAGTTGATCACTGGTTTCCTGTGCTGCTTGGATGTTCCGGACCAGCTTGGCTCCGGAACCAAGTACACTGCGTAGCACCCACGCCCCGGCCAGGTGGGCCATAACGCTAGGGGGCGCGGTGATGTGGCCACCCTAAAGGTGGGTGCAACACTCCAGAAAGAACCACCTAAAATGACGTCTGCTTCTTAAGTTCCCTCTCCCAGCATGCCCAGCGAGGCCCAAACCTCCTGATTGGTTGCTTGGAGAGAACACCCAAACCTCAGCTTCCACTGCTGCCACCTGCCGTCCTGGGGTGAAACAACACCCCAGGCACAACAGAATGAGCCCACAGCACAGCCAAGCTGAAACAGAGGCCCCCTAAAACAAATTAGAATTGAGATCAGAGTCACACTCTGATCATCCCCTTAAATTTACTAGCACCCGTACTTGGAAGTACATGGGTGCTACACAAACTATCACCAATTTGTCCACTGGGTTAACACCACTTGGTGACCCGAAAATTTCACCTATTTTTTTACCCAAGACCGTGGAGGGGAATGTCAACCCCTTCCCAGATCACTCAATCCCGTTGGGATCAATCGAATCACAAAACTTGAAATTGTGAATCTCTCCTCAACTGTGCTCTCTGCAGAAGTGAGGCTAGTTCTTCAATTTGGCCTCACTTTTTGTCTGGACTCATCTGCAGATAGATTCACAATTATCAAAGATATTCACTTATTTGCATGGAGATTAATGTTTAAAGCGTTCTATGATAACCCAATGTCGGTTCGATTACCAATATTCCTAAACCTACTTTGGATGTAGAATATACTTTACAAGAACTTTGAGCAATCAAAGATCTTATGAAACTTTGGGAGGAGGGTTGGACTGAGCCGGAGGAATCCCTTCCCATGTCTTTTCCCATTCCCTATGTGCTCTTATGGATGTCAATCCAACCTCCCACCTCCATCTTCATTTAAATTCAAATCTTGTAACTTTCCACTGCCTAATACCAACCCCAACTTATGGGCTTTTGTCCAGAAAACTGCTAAAGAAATTGAAAAAAGTACTTAGGCATAAATCAAAAAACAAAAAATCTCTCTAGTTCACGCAAAAATGCTCTAGTTGCCTTACAAACTAATTCCCAAATTGTTATTAAGCCTGCAGACAAAGGCGGTAATCTTGTTATTATGGAGGTTTCACAATATGAAAACATGTGTCTACAAGTTCTGAAAAAAATTTAATTTGGTATAGACCGGTCACAAAAAACGGTAATGGATCATTTCTGTTCTGAATATTACAATATCATTCACATTAGCCTATGAAAATGATATTATAGACAAAAACACATGGAACCCAGGAAACCAACATTTTATGCGCTTCTTAAGTTACACAAATCTATGACCCAACCACCTGATAGACCCATTATTTCTGGATGTAGCTCTTTAACAGAAAATGCAAGTAGCTTAATTAATGAATATTTAAGACCACATGTAGTGGCACTATCTTCATATGTAAGGCCTCGTACACACGAGGGGATATGTCCGCTGAAAACGGTCCGATGGACCGTTTCAGCAGACATCTCCGCTCGTGTGTATGGGCTAGAGGACAGATTTCTCCACCCGACAGATTTCAAAGCATGCTTTGAAATCTATCCGGTGGGAATCTGTCCGCCCGACATGTCTGCTGGTTAGTACACTTACCAGCAGACATGTCGTCCCCCACCGCCGCCGCGCCGCCGCCGAATGGATTCGGCGCATGCGCGGAAGTGTTTTACTTCCTGGTGCGGTGACGTAGTGGTGACGTGGCGGCGTCAACGTCACCGCCACGTCACCGCCACGTCACCGCGCCGTCCGGCGGCGGGGAATTTGATCCGATGGTGTGTACACGCCATCGGATCAAACTCCCGATCGGACATATCCGATGGAAATGGTCCGCGGACCGTTTTCATCAGATACGTCCGATAGTGTGTACAAGGCCTAAAAGATACTATTGATCTGTTGAAGACTATTGAGGGTCTTTCCCTCCATTGGCCAGACACATTGAATCAAACATAAGGACCCAGATACGCCGCGTAAGTGCAAAAATGCGCCATCGTATCTGTGCGCTGGACCCACAAACTATGATACGCCTAAAAACAGACTTCATCCCACCAATGTAACTTGCCTACGCCGGTGTAGAGTGGGCGCATATTTATGCTGGACGCATGTGGCGCTCCCATTGATTTTCTATTCAAATATGCAAATGCGGGAGATACGGCGATTCACGAACGTACATGCGCCCGGCGCATTATATACGCGGTTTGCGTAAGTTTTACGCCCGACGTAAAGTTATTTCCCATAGATGAGGCGCAACCCATGCAAAGGTATGGACCAGGGAACACAAGCCTACGTATTGTACGTTGGCTCCCGCTTCTGTCAATCAAAGTCTTCTAGCCAATCAGGGGAGAGAAGGGGGATGGGGCCGGTTCAGGGTTCCTTGTCTGAAGGGACACAGGGAGCTGTGACATGACTCGAGTGCCCCCATAGCAAGCTGTATGCTGTGGGGACACTAAACAGGAGGGAAGGGCCAGGATCACAGAAGAGGGACCCGAGAGAGGAGGATCTGTGCTGCTCTTAGCAAAACCAACTGCAACAGATCAGGTAAGTATAACATGTTTGTTATTTTTAAAGGAAAAAAAACGAGACTTTACAATCACTTAAATGGAAACTGCAGTAAGTCAATATGTTGGTCTTTATCTAAATTTTGACCTCAATATGATACATTTCTCTGCTCTTGAACATATACCAATTAATTCCAGGGGTGTCAGGGCCTTCTTAATAGCATCATGGGCCCCTGGGCAAAGTAATGCACTGGGCCCCTACCAGCCTGTCCCAATTTACGCACCTACTCCGTACACATGATCGGAAATGCCGACAAGAAAAGTTCGATGTGAGCTTTTGGTCGGAAATTCCGACCATGTGTAGGCTCCATCTGACATTTTCTGTCAGAATTTCCGACAACAAAAATTTGAGAGCTGGTTCTCAATTTTTCCGACAAGAAAAGTTCTTGTCGGAAATTCCGATCATCTTGTATGCAATTCCGACGCACAAAAATCCATGCATGCTCTGAATCAATTTGACGCATGCTCGGAATGATTGAACTTAATTTTTTCTCGGCTCGTTGTGGTGTTGTACGTCACCGCATCCTTGCCGATTGGAATTTCCAACAACATTTGTGTGACCGTGTGTATGCAACACAAGTTTGAGCAAACATTTCGTCTGAAAAAAATCCACTGTATTCTTGTGGGAATAAAATATAGTTGATAGAATTAAACATATGGTTAATAGTACTTTCAATAAAAATCTATTTTAAACAATATTAAAAGCATTTCATAAATCAAAGACTAATAAATACAAAGGGCACAGTACAGGGAGGTCAGGAGGGGAAAATACTGGGATCAGGAGGGCACAGCTATCCTGGGACAGCTTAGTAAAAAGCGTGACTGGCTCTGCAAATCTGGGACAGTTGGCAAGTATGATGTAATGCAAGACAATCATGGGGCCCCCATGACCCTGGAGCCCCTGGGCAATGCCCAGGGGTGCCCGTGCATTAAGACAGCAATGGGCAGTGTCGATCTTATGCTTTTCTACAACTGGAAACCCGTTGGATCTATAGTATCAGGACTACAGAGTACCCTGGTCTTAACAAAACCCTATGTTTCAAGCCCTTCTTGTTATATCATCCAATTGAGCCAGCCATACTCCCACCCCCCCCTTTTTTTTTTGCCCTAGCAGTGCCACATTGTCCCACGCTGTGTGCCCTTGTCCTTGTCCCTGCCTTTTACCTTGGCATTGGCCAATTCCATCTTGGTCTGCCCCCTGATCCCCGCCCCCTCCTATCCTTTGTGTGTATCCTTGTTGCACCTTGTTGGGTTTGGGCACATTCACACTCTGGCCCCTTTATCTTGAGTTCTTTGTGCTCATTAAGCACATAAAGCTCATAAAGCCGGCATTCCCACATTCCAGCTCACGGGAAGCTTGAGGGTCACCATTGTGAACGCTGTTGCTATACAGGTATTCAACCCATCGATTGTTGGCTGTTGTTATTCTCTTCTTTGTCCAGCTTTAATTGCCTTGTTCTTTTTTTCTCTTAATTTCTCCACGTCTTGTCTTTCTTTTGTTTTTGAACCTGAACCATTTGGAATTGTTATGAGCATTTCACCCATTTTCATTGGGGATTTTAGGCCTTCTATATACTGTAGGTATACATGTCCCATTGCTGATGACTAGATGCTTTAACAGCAGCAGTAATTATCATGGATTTATATAATCAATGTCTCAGTGATATGCATTTAATCTTTATACTACTCTGTTTCTTTCTTTTTACATTCAGTCCTCCCTAATGCTGCGCCCTTCTCTATGGGCTGATGATATACTATGAACAATGTCATGTGTAACGATAAAGGATTTTTTGTTTTTCTTTCTCTTCTCCCTCTTGTCCCCTGTCGTTCCTTTTCTTTTGACTTTTAGAAGGTTTTCTGGCTTTCTGTTCCAAGGTTCTTACATCTGGTGTCCTCGTCCAATCCTATACTAGTAATTTATAATGTAAGTTTGTATGTATTTATACAGTCAGGTCCATAAATATTGGGACATCGACACAATTCTAATCTTTTTGGCTCTATACACCACCATCATGGATTTAAAATGAAACAAACAAGATGTGCTTTAACTGCAGACTTTCAGCTTTAATTTAAGGGCATTTTCATCCAAATCAGGTGAACGGTGTAGGAAATACAACAGTTTGTATATGTGCCTCCCACTTTTTAGGCCGCGTACACACGAGGAGACATGTCCGATGAGACAGGTCCGACGGACCGTTTTCATTGGACATGTCTCCGGGGATATTTTGGTCTGATGTGTGTACACACCATCAGACCAAAATCCCTGCGGACAGACAACGCGGTGATGTAGAAGACACTGACGTCCTCAAACAAGGAAGTTCAATGCTTCCACGCATGCGTCGAATCAATTCGACGCACGCGCGGGATTTCGATCCGATGGTTGGGCGTACTAAGCATCGGACATGAATGAATGAAAACTTATATAGCGCGGCACATGCACAGTAAATCGCCTCTGGGCGCTTGTTGTTCCTGTCTCCTTTGAAATCAAAAGAGATGAGTCTTGATCTTTCTCCTGAAGACTAAGTGGTTCTCCTCCAACCGAATGCTGGTTGGTAAGGCGTTCCATAGTCTGGGACCTTGGACAGCGAATCTCCTCTCTCCTTTGGACTTGTATCTGGCTTTCGGTATCTGGAGCAGATTTTGATTAGTGGATCGCAGAACGCGATTGGGATTGTGAGCTTTTATTTTTTTCGCATAGATAATGGGGAGCATTCCCATGAATACATCTATGCGTTAGACAGAGTGCTTTAAAGGTGATTCTGTCTTTTACTGGTAACCAGTGAAGGGATCTCAGTGAAGGTGAGATGGATTCCCAGGGTTTTTTCCCAGTCACAAGTCTGGCGGCCGTATTTTGAACGACTTGAAGATGAGCGATTTGGTACTTTGATTTGGGGAGTCCGAGGTAAAGGGCTTTTGCATAGTCCAGTCTGGAGTTTACAATCGCTCCCACCACGACCGCTATGTCTTCCTTGGGAATAAAAGGAGTTAGTCTGCGTAGTAGATGGTGAGACGGACATGCTTAGAAACTTTTGTCCGCTGGAAACCTGTCCGCTAGGCCGTACACACGATCGGACATGTCCGCTGAAACTGGTCTGCGGACCAGTTTCAGCGGACATGTCTCCTCGTGTTTACGCGGCCTTAAGGGACCAAAAGTAATGAGACAATTGGCTGCTCAGCTGTTCCATGGCCAGGTGTGTGTTATTCCCTCATTATCCCATTTACAAGGAGCAGATAAAAGGTCCAGAGTTAATTTCAAGTGTGCTAGTTGCATTTGGAATCTTTTGCTGTCAACTTTTAATATATGATCCAAAGAGCTGTCACTATCAGTGAAGCCATCATTAGGCTGAAAAAAAACAAACCCATCAGAGAGATAGCAAAAACATTAGGTGTGGCCAAATCAACTGTTTGGAACACCCTTTAAAGAAAAACACAACGGTGAGCTCAGCAACACCAAAAGATGCAGAAGACCACGGAAAACAACTGTGGTGGATGACCGAAGAGTTCTTTCCCTGGTGAAGAAAACGCCCTTCACAAAAGTTGGCCAGATGAAGAACACTCTCCGGGAGGGAGGTTTATGTCTGTCAAAGTCACCAATCAAGAGAACACTTTACCAGAGTGAATACAGAGGGGTCACCACAAGATGGAAAGCATTGGTGAGCCTCAAAAACAGGAAGGCCAGATTAGGGTTTGCCAAACAACATCTAAAAAAGCCTTCACAGTTCTGGAACAACATCCTATGGACAGATGAGACCAAGATCAACTTGTACCAGCGTGATGGGAAGAGAAGAGTATGGAGAAGGTAAGGAACTGCTCATGGTCCAAAGCATACCACCTCATCAGTGAAGCATGGTGGTGGTAGTGTCATGGCGTGGGAATGTATGGCTGCCAATGGAACTGGTTCTCTTGTATTTATTGATGATGTGACTGCTGACAAAAGCAGCAGGATGAATTCTGAAGTGTTTCGGGCAAAATTATTATAGGCTCATATTCAGCCAAATTCAAAACTCATTAGACGGCGCTTCACAGTGCAAATGGACAATGACCCGAAGCATACTGCGAAAGCAACCAAAGAGTTTTTTAAGGGAAAGAAGTGGAATGTTATGCAATGGCCAAGTCCATCACCTGACCTGAACCCGATTGAGTATGCATTTCACTTGCTGAAGACAAAACTGAAGTGAAATGCCCCAAGAACAAGCAAGAGCTGAAGGCAGTAGAGGCCTGGCAGAGCATCACCAGGGATGAAACCCGGCGTCTGGTGATGTCATTGCGTTCCACACTTCAGGCTGTAATTGACTGCAAAGGATTTGCAACCAAGTATTAAAAAGTGAAAGTTTGATTTATGATCGTTAATCTGTCCCATTACTTTTGGTCCCTTAAAAAGTGGAAGGCACATTGTAATTCCTTCACCGTTCACCTGATTTGGATGTAAATTCCCTCAAATTAAAGCTCAAAGTCTGCAGTTGAAGCACATGTTGTTAGTTTAATTTCAAATCCATTGTGGTGGTGTATAAAGCCCAAAAGATTAGAATTGTGTTGATGTCCCAATACTGACTGTATATATATGTGTATATATATATATATATATATATATATATATATATATATAGGGCCAGATTCAGGTAGAGTTATGCCGGCGTAACTCTGACTTTGCGCCGGCGTATCTGTTTTCTGTATTCAGAAAACAAGATACGCCGGTTTGCAGGAAAGATCCGACAGGCGTAATTGTATTACGCCGTCAGATCTTAAATGCAATTTTAAAATGGCCACCAGGGGCGTTCCCACTGATTTACGTCGAGAATATGTAAATCAGCGAGATACGCCAATTCCCGAACGTACGCCCGCCCGACGCAGTGACTTCACGCCGTTTCCGTAAGGGGTTTCCCGGCGTAAAGATAAAGCACCAAAAAGATGGCGCATCCTATGTTAAGTATGGACGTCGTGACCACGAGAAATTTGAAAAAATGTACGTTGTTTGCGTAACTCCGTGAATGGGGATTTACGTCGATTACGTTCATGTCGAAAACACCGTCATAATTAGGAGCATGCGCACTGGGATTTTTCAATAGTCGAAGCATGAGCAGTACGTTTGGCACGGGGACGCGCCTAATTTAAATAGCATACGCCCCCTACCCGCCGAATTTGAATTAGGCCGCCCAATTTACGCTACGCCGCCGCAACTTTACGCGCAAGTGCTTTGTGAATACAGCACTTGCGGGTAAAGTTGCGGCGGCATAACCTAAATAGGAAAAGTTACGCCGCTGCAAAGAACCACTCGCCATCCTGAATCTGGCCCATATACTTTTCTAGCATCTCGCTTTGGGGATTGTTATTTATATAAGTCTTAATTTTTGACAATTTTTCTGAGCAACTTATTATTGTATATGTTATAGCTTGGTATTTGTGGTTCCTCCGTGGCCGCACAGAATGTCCAGGTTCTGTCTCTGCATCCTGGTGGCATTTGACTTGGCAGTGTGGAGGCTTGGCTCTGGGTGAGTTAGTGAATGGTTCGACATGGTGAATACATAATACATACATTTTGCTTTATTAAATATGTATAAAAAAAAGAAAAAAATATTTTGAATTGTCAATTTTAATCTTGTTTTCACTATGTACATAATTCTTTTTCTTTACTGCATTATATTTGTTATCTTTTCTCTATAGTGATGATTGTCAGACGTAATCCCCCTGAGGAAGCCCTTTTGGGCAAAACATTTCACGATAATATACATCTTGTTGTCAGTTATCCTCGAAAAACATCCTCTACGTTGTGATATATTCACAATCTGCCTAACCTCCCTTTTATATATGTGATATACATTTTTGTTTTTAGAAACGATGTATAAATAAACTTTGTTAAATTTTTAACCACTTCGATACAGGGCATTCCCCCCCCCCCCCCCCTTCCTGCCCAGGGCAATTTTTAATTTTCAGCGCTGTCGCACCTTAACTGACAATTGCACGGTGGTGCGACATTGTACCCAAACAAAATTTATGTTAATTTTTCCCCCCAAATAGAGCTTTCTTTTGGTGGTATTTGATCACCTCTGTGGTTTTTATTTTAAGAAAAGTGACAAGTTTAAAAAAAAAAACACAATATTTTTTACTTTTTGCTATAATAAATATAATAAATATTCCATTTAAAAAATTAAAAGAATTTTTCTTGTGAAAAAAATAAAATAAAAATTAAAAGAATATATTGTTTTCCTCAGTTTTGGCCAATATGTATTATTTTACATATTTTTGATTAAAAAAAACGCAATAAGCGTATATTGATTGGTTTGCGTAAAAGTTATAGCGTCTTCAAAATAGGGGATAGTTTTATAGAATTTTATTATTTTATTTTTTTTACTAGTAATGTCGGCGATCAGCAATTTTTATCGTGACTGATATTGCGGCGGACACATCGGACACTTTTTACACTATTTTGGGACCAGTCACATTTATACAGCGATCAGCGCTATAAAAATGCACTAATTACTGTATAAATGTGACTGGCAGGGAAGGGGTTAACACTAGGGGGAGATCAAGGGGTTAAATGTGTATCCTAGGGAGTGATTCTAACTGTAGGGGGCGGGGACTCACAAGGGGAGGGGACTGATAGGTGTTCCTCTGTACTGGGAACACACCATCTGTCTCCTCTCCCCAGAAAGGACGTGGATCTGTGCGTTTACACACACAGATCCACAGTCCTGGCTCTATTATCAGCAATCGCGGGTGCCCGGCAGACATCACGTCCGCCGGCCACGTGCACCGGCTCCCGATGGCAAGGAAGCCCAAGACGTTATATGATGATATGTGGAATGTGAAGTAGTTAATCATCTCTGGTACTATCTACAGGGCCACCATCAGGGGGGGGGGGGTACAGGCAGTACACCTGTAAGGGGCCTGGATGGCAACCCCCTATTTTTTTTTTGTTTCTGTTCATCAGTACCCAAAGCCCCCCCAACTTGTAAGGGGCCCGATGGTCCCCAGGGGCCTGGATGGCAACCCGCTATCTTTTATGTCAGCACCCAAAGCCCACCCCTGACCTGTAAGGGGCCCAGATGGCAACCCCCCCTTTCTGTTTGTAATCTTTTTTTTTTTCAATCCCTAATTCACGCCCCCTCGCTTCTCAATTTACTCCCCCCCCTTCTCAATTCACTCCCCCTGGCTTCTCAATTCGCATCGCCCCCCCCCCCCCCCCGGAGTCTCAATTCGCATTGGGCCCCCACGTCTCAATTTACGGCGGCACCCCCCCTCTCAGGTTCTCTGCTCCACCAGGGGGCCCATGCCTAAAGCTGTGTAAGGGACCCCAAAATTCATTCCTGATGGCGGCCCTAACCTAACTATCTATGACTAAAGCACCGCCAACAATCCTGCTAAAAACTCTTTCCTGTATATCTGGCTACCTGTACTAGGCAATTAGCTGTAGCCAATCACAGATCACAAAAGCAAGCTCTTCATGAATGTTAACCTATTCATGACAGCTAAAACTAATGATTATACAGTGACCATCAACATTATAAGCAATAATAGTGTAAAAAAATTAATAAAATAAAAATCCCTGATCACCTCCCCAGAGTAGTACAGTGTCACTATGTCTATTGCACAAAATGACGTACAGGTACGTGATTTTGCACAATAGAGGCGACCTTCTGCAGTAAATGTACATTAACCACTAGCCGATCAGCCGCCGCAGTTATATGGCTGCAGGTCAGCTCGGCTGCGCGAGATCACGTCATCTCGCATTTCAGTCAATAGGGGCGCGCTCGCCAGGCATCCGCGATCACCGCCGGGCACCCACGATCGCTCGTTACAGAGCCAGAACCCGGTCCTGTCAGGGGGAGAAATGACTGATCGTCTGTTGATACAATGTATGAACAGCGATCTGTCATTTCCCCTAGTCAGTCCCACCCCCCCTTCAGTTAGAACACACACAGGAAACATAATTAACCCCTTCCTCGCCCCCTAGTGTAGGGGGCCTTAGAGCATTACTTAGCCCAGGGGCCCGTGATGCTATTAAGACGGCCCTGTGTTGACTGCTAAACATTGGGGTTGCTTTCAATATGAAGTTAAACGTGAAGGTTGCAATTTTCCTGTGAACTGAAAAACATTTGCAAGCTGTCTCAGCATCACAACAGGCAGATGACAGGTCCTCTTTCTTAGCTGGCAGAGACAATCTGCTGACGCATTTTGGCCGGCGTCCCATTTTCTGCCCACATACAACCATCGGCTAGTGTTTTGTTTTTCTGAGCGTTACCGGCATGGCAGGAGGCCTGAGGCGACAAGTCTGAGAGCATTTACAGGCAAAAAGACGTCTGCTATTAATAGCTCGGCATTGTTTCATCAGCCCACACGTTTAATTAATTCGGGTAAATCTCCAACCATTCCATAATGGCAGATTCATGTGGGCGTGACACTCTGCGGTTAGATCACTTGCCTGAAAAGTAATTAGATTGTTTGCTGGAGGGGTGACCTAGAATGCACCGCTGGCCCAGATCAAGGCGAGGAAACTTGTCATGGGACAAATGACTGGGCTACCATCGGTGAGCTTCTTCTGCAAGCGATCGTTGTCTGGCTTCAGCGCGGACCCAGATTGAGGATGTGGATTGGAAGTTTGGACTTTCCCCTGACACTGTGTGTTGAGTGCTGGTTCAAGGTTGGAGACTACAGAGGATTGCCCTACCACCCAGGCAACCAGCAATTTGAAAAGGGGGTCAACTATGGCAAGCCTTTGTAATTTTTGCTTCTTGACCCTTGGCTAAGATCAAGTGTAGTATCTGTTCCTATCAGTTGCCAGGAGGTGGCGCTTGTGACGGTGGTAGAACATATCCCCATCAAGCCTTCCCTTCTTCTCCCATAAAAGAAATCGCCCAATATTCCATGAGTAGGAATATCCCTGGAATCGCCGAATAATCCATACATGAGCCAATGCTTAATGCTGAATGTAACAGGACACACTTTATTGAAAGTACACAGCACACTTTATACAGGATTTGGAACATCCCGCCCCCAACAACCGCTTTCCTATTGGTCCATTGTAAAGTATGCAGTCTTCACTCAGGTCCTCTTAAACCATGCAAATGAGGACTTGAAAATTACACAGCAGAGATTGGTCCCAAAGCTTGAATTGCCTGAATATGTGTGTTGAGACAGAAGCCCCCAGGGGGTAATTACTACAATGAAGCAATCAGAACAACAATTAACATGAGTCAATTATCTAATCGGGTGGCTAGGCGTCTCGTCTCTGACACGGCTATTCATCTGCAGAACACAATGGAAAGGTATTTCACAAGCCACTTAGCATTGAAAGGTCATTGTCCCTTACTGGCAGCATGGCAATCTGGTTTAAACAGGTTTTACAGATGCCTCTACAAAGGGGAAAGTAATCCAAGTATCCAGGGCTAGAGGCAGACCCCATAGCACATGGTTGCAAAAAAGTCATGAAACCCTTTAGAATACACAAAGTCACCTTTTACCCATAACACACAGACATTAAAAATAGCAGGGAGAGAATTACACTGCAGTATATAGGCAATTGCATAAAAGTCCTTCACAGCGCTTTGCTAAGCGCCCCTGGACCAAGGCGATGTGGACCAGGGATAGTGGTCACTGTGCAAAACCTTTCTGGCTATGGCAAGCCTTCGTAAGTTTTGTTTCTTGCCCCTTGGCTACGATTAAGTGTAGTATCTGTTCCTATCAGTTGCCAGGAGGTGGAGCTTTGCTATCTGTCCCTGGACCACGGCGAGGTGGACCAGGGTGGCTGTGCAAAACCGTCTTGGCGTAATGGCAGTAGCCTCCTGATGAGGATGGAGAACCCATTGGGTCTGGCCGAAGGGTCGGGTCCCTGGCCTTCTGGACCAGATTTATGTAGTTTCTGCCCCTTTCAGTTTTTCGGTTGGGAAAGCCTTCCCCTTTTTGGTGTTATTGAGGGTAATTGGCCGGTACCAATGCATTGGGAGAGATGGTTGAGGTTTCGCCGATTTTTTTGCCTCTCCATAGGCTCTCAGTGTTCTGATACCTTCCTGGATGGGGTGGGGATGCATCGGTCTGGGCTGTTGGTCAGGGTTGAGAGAAAAGCCCATGGTGAATGTGCCCCTGGAGTGGCAGTCCAGGGGTGCCATAGCTCACACAAGTGTTTTGAGGGGCACTTTGAGACTTGACACCTTGGCCACTTCACGATACACACCTTTTTCACACCTGCCGCACACAAGCCTTTTGGCTAGGACCAGAGGAATCTCTGATTGCAGCCTGAAGGGCCAGCCATTGTACTGCATTGTGGCCACTTTCACTTCTCCCCACTTTCTTTTTATTTATCCCCGTGTCTGTCACTTTTTTGTATTTTTTTTGTTGGTTGTTGCACGTTTGTCACCGTGTGATTAGTAGGGTGTGGGTCCTCAGGCCTACCCTGAACGTCTTGGGAGGGGGTGTATATGGCCTTCTGGCTTGGTTCGCCCTCTCTCATGGGGTCTCCCTTCGGGTAAGTCCCACCAAGTACTTGTGTGGGTCTGTTTCAGCAGACCCTCCAGAGAAAGGGGTCCATCTGGTTTCAACCAAATGGACCAAGTGAAGTACCTCAGTCCCCATCTGGAGCCTAACGCCCTGAGGGATCAGGGTAAGGTCCTTCCTAGTGGAGGACAGTGTAACACTGTTGCATGTTTTGTGTCACTATTTATGTGTGTGCACTTTTTTTGGCACCAAGTGGAGTTTTTGGGTGTGTTTCATAGGCCACTGGCTTTTCCAAAAAAATGTAATCTGTTCCTATCAGTGTGTGGTAGGGGTGCTCCTCCATCAGTCTGGCCTTCTGGCTAGGGTTGCCACCATTTCTTCAAGCCAAACCCAAACACTTTAGCGGCCTGGGGCACCTTTGGGTGCCCCAAGTTTAATAGTACTGCGATGTGCATAGAGTCCCACAGCAAACAGTGGGTGTGGCCAGATTGCTCTCACTGACATCATCGCCCTGCCCCCGCCCAGTGATGTCAAACCAACCCCCCTATAGCTCCTGGGTGGCAACTGATTTGTGTGTGACTATCTTAGTTACTTGGAGAACCACAGTCCAGTCTGAATAATGTGTCAGCACTCAGCCTGAAACCCGGACACATGACTCAAAACCCGGACTGTGCGGGTGAATCCTGAACAGGTTGCAACTCTACTTCTGGCTGAGATGGATGGCTGTAAAGTATCACTGCTGGTATGATGGGGTCCTGTGGACCTTCCTAGTGGGAAAGAAACCAAACAAAGCACCTACTGGGTAGGTTTGGGGAAGTGCACAAATCTTCTCTCTCAGTACAAACCTCTTTTCCATCACTGAGGAAAAGATGATGCACACTCCGGTCGTTGCTCTTACAAAATTTGTAGTATTTATTAACAAACCACAGTGGACAAACGCAAAGAGGAATGGTTGACGCGTTTCAGCCTATAAGGCCTTAGTCATAACCCATTACTCCGTTACCCCCTTTGCAGCACAAATCCTCAACGTTTCTTGCACTGAAGACTCAGGGACATCCGCCAGCAGATGTGGACGAGTTTCCAGTGCTAGCAATTGCCGACACTGTAGCAGTCCACTGGAGACCAACCCCTAGGGTTACCACCTTTTCACACCCGAACACTTCAGCGTCACACAGCAGTTTTTCTTTCATAGTGTGCATAGATAAACTATGCATAGATGTTGCTATTAAATAACATTTCTAATCATATGAAGTTAATCACAAGAGTCCCCATTTAAATCAGAGTCCACAGAGTTCCCTTTTACCGTGAGTGGGGACTCTGCAGAATCGAATGTAAGGAAGAACTCTGGGGACTCTAACATAGGGGATGCTCTGGTGTACTGAGAGGACTCTGATGTAAGGTGGAACACTGTGGCCTCTGGCGTAAAGAGGAGCTCTGATGTAATGAGTGCTCTGAGAACCCTGATTTACCTTTGCCTTACTCACGAGAGAGGCATGAGAGAGATGGGGGGAGGGTCCGATCTGAATAATGTGTCTGGGTCCCAGACAGTCTGAAACTCAGACACATGATTCCAAACCCGAACTGTCCGGGTGAACAGTGAGAGGAATAGTGCCCCGTCCAGGGCTGTCTTAATGAGAGGGCACACCTGGGCACTGCCAAGGGGCCCTATCTGCATGGGGGCCCCCATCACTGTCCCCAAAGCAGCTGGTCCTTGAGCCCACGCTGCCCCGAAATTAGGGGCCCCATGATGGCACTGAGAGTGATAGATACACAGGGGAGGCAGTCTGCCTCCTACCTACTTGATGTCTGTTTACCTGCACTGTCACCATTGTAGGGGCCCCAGAGCATTACTTTGCCCCGGGGCCCATGATGCTATTAGGATGGCCGTGGCCCCGTCAGTGGTGTCAGTGGGAGGAATAATGCCCCTTCATTGGTGTCAGTGGGGAGGAAGTGCCCCTTCAGGGCCCCTCCCACAGCTCTGCTCTCTCTCCTTGTGCAGGAGGACTGGTCTTGTCTCGACCCCTCATGTAGCTTTCTGCAGGCAGCCTGTAGTGGGTGGACCTTCGGGGCCCCTCCCACAGCTTTGCTCTCTGCACAAGTTATGTACAGCTGAGTGATGATGTCACTGCTATATTTACAATGTAATATCTGGTTTTTGATGCTCATTTGGTGCTCACAACATAGATTTATTTTTTATACTTTAGGGCTATCGAGGAATACATTTAAATGAAAGCTTTTGTGCCGGGAGTTCAGCTTTAATAACTTAATTTTTTATTTGGATTAGAGGTTACCTTTAATAATCCTCAGAGCCAGCCAACAATGTTTTTTTTTTTTTTTTTTTTTTGTGTAGAGATCACGTTAAAACAACTGTCAGAGGAGATAAGACTGCAGACAAACCCAACATATCAGTCTTGTAATTGGAGCGTGAGTGGCAGGAGAGCGTTGTGCCCACGGCGCTCTGATCTGTCCTGGCCTGTCCCATCTCGCTCGCTATTTTCACAGGTCTGAAAAGTGCTGACTTGGGTGTTTTTGTGAAACAAGCAGACTCCATTTACTGCTAATAAAAATACAGCTCTGTCACTTTATTTGGAGGGCCGTAGCAAATGTGTCATGGGGCCCTAATCGCAAAAACCATTAAGGGGCCCTTCTATCTCCCTGATCTTATCTCAAAGGCAATTGTTATAGTAATACAGAACTATAATGGTTTTCACAGCAACAAAATAACGTTTTTCCAAATGTTATATACACTTAATTTATCCCAATATATTTTCTACCTGATGTTGCTACCTGCATGGATCACTGTAGCTTATGGGGCCCCATAGCAGTTGCATGGTCTGCTTTAGATGGAGTCTTTGGTTTCTGGTAGACCCAAACCACAGCAAATTCATTTTCCTTTGTTGTCTAATTTTTGGGCTTTAACACCTTCTGTGTGTAGTTAGGTTTGAAGTAGTTACAAACATTTTTCCTGTTTGCAAGATCCTTACCTGTGACAAAAGGAGTGTTAAATCAATTGCCTCCAATACTGAGCTTCCATTTTTGTGTAGCGCTCACCCCCGAAGGAGCCGCTGGTTGTTGCTTGGGATCGGCATTTTAAGTTACCTTGTAGTGTGTCTAGGGGTAGTAGCCATGAGTAGTAGCAGTGAGCGAATGTCCAGTCACCAGATGGGTTTTCATATGCTTTATTTCAGGGCTCAACAACGGCCAACATAAACAGGGGATAGGAAAGGTTGATGAAGCAATAGAGAACAGTGCGGTATCAGGCCTGAATAAGAAGTGGAGCAGTCCTGCTCTCAGTAGTAGTAGACACAGTTTGTCGCCACTCTCGCCAGAGTGGGTGAAGTGCCTCCGGACAGACCCTTGTTATAAGTCTGGCAGCCGGAATGTCACTTTGAAGTTGCTGGGAGGAACAGGCCTCTATGACAGACCCGGCTCGGGCCTCTGCCACAGGGTTAGTACTTCAGTACTCAAGAGAACAATTCAGATTGAATGAATCCTCCCAGTAAATGCAATGAAAGGGGTCACCGTTTGACAGCTGTCATGTACCTGTCAATTCCAGCAACCAGATCCCCGATGGTTCGTTCAAGCCCTTTTGCATAACCTGCCTCCGGGTTCTCCTCAAGCCGATCCCCCACCAAACGGCACACAGCCTGGGATCTTCTCAGTAAGGTTGGGGACCCAGTAAGTCACCGGGGGGTCCTATCAACATCTGGATGGGTCTCCATGGAGCAGGTGACTCCGGCCAGGTGAGGATCACCAGTGTGAACCAGGGTTTAAAGGATCACTAAAAGATTTTCTTGTTGCCAGATTATTGTGGTCTGATCCTGCTTACTACTTGAGCTACATCTATTGCTGTTTGGAAACTACTTTGGCTTGTGTCCCCCGACTACAAAACTCTCCTCCTACATCAACATTGGCTTGTGACCCCCGACTATGAAACTCTCCCCTGCATCGACCTTGGCATGTGACCCCCAACTACGAAACTCTCCTCCTGCATCGACCTTGCCTTGTGACCCCAGACTATGAAACTCTCCCCTGCATCAACCTTGGTTTGTGACCCCCAACTACAAAACTCTTCTCCTGCATCGACTTTGGCTTGTGACCCTTGACTACGAAACTCTTCTCTTGGAAAACCTGCCTTGTGTCTTGATTGCAGTTGAACCTTGAACTCCTTGCTCCTCCCATGAACTTCCTATATAAGCCTTGCCTCTACACTTCTTGTTGCCAGATTATTGTGGTCTGATCCTGCTTACTACTTGAGCTACATCTATTGCTGTTTGGAAACTACTTTGGCTTGTGTCCCCCGACTACAAAACTCTCCTCCTACATCAACCTTGGCTTGTGACCCCCGACTATGAAACTCTCCTCCTGCATCGACCTTGGCATGTGACCCCCGACTACGAAACTCTTCTCCTGCCTCGACCTTGGCTTGTGGCCCCCAACAACGAAACTCTCCTCCTGCATCGACCTTGGCTTGTGACCCTAACTACGAAACTCTCCTCCTGCTTCAACCTTGGCTTGTGACCCCTGACTATGAAACTCTTCTCCTGCATCAACCTTGGCTTGTGACCTCCAACTACGAAACTCTTCTCCTGCATCGACCTTGGCTTGTGATTCCTGACTATGAAACTTTTCTCCTGCATCAACCTAGGCTTATGACCTCCGGCTACAAAACTCTTCTCCTGCATCGACCGTGGCTTGTGACCGTAACTACGAAATTCTTCTCCTGCATCGACCTTGGCTTGTGACCCCCGACTACGAAACTCTCCTCCAGCATCGACCTTGGCTTGTGACTCCCGACTATGAAACTCTCCTCCAGGTTCGACCTTGCCTTGTGACCAAAATACTGATCATAGGGTTAGCTATTTAGACTTTGCTTTCTCTCGCAGACCTGAGAACTGAGCTTGTCTGACGTTGTCGGTCATTGGTCTTCACTAATTACAGATATTCTCCTAACACTCTGCCAAACTGACGCTTTGCGTTAATACTAGACTTTTTCAAAGACTTTCTCACATAGAGGTGCATAAAGGTTTTATTGGTTATGATTTATTGCATTTAGGACCACACATTTAATTTATACAAAGAGCGCTACACTATGTTGTAAATAATATTATCTATATATCATGTCTATATGGAGATGTTGCATTAGAAGACCTGCCCCATTGTAATTCATCCCAAAGATATTCGGTTGGGCTGAGGTTAGGGCTTCATGCAGGTCACTCAAGTTCCTCCACGCCAAACCCATTAAACCATGTCTTTATAAAGCTGGCTTTGTGCACATGGGCACCGTTTCACTGAAAACAGAAGACATCCTTCCCAAAACTGTTACTGCATGGTTGGAAGTCCACAAATACCTAAAATATCTCTGTATTCTGTAGTAATAACATTAGCCTTCTCTGGAAACACCTGAACTCATTCAACGTGGTGGCCACATACTTCTGGTCATACAGCGTAGGTGTGATGATCAGATGCCAACATACTTTTGGCCATATAGTGTATACGTTATGTGAATACAGATCTGTATTAATTGGCGGTCCTTTATCTACCTAGAGTGCGGTTTTACTTTAACAATATTTAGGTTGAATTCTAAGTGCAACGACCCATAAACATTGGCACAGGTTGCAGTCATTTTTTCCCTTCGCGATGAATGCCACTTGTATGGGTTAACAGCTCATTTCAACAGATGAGACAGCGCTGATGGAAAAGTCCTTAAATCACCCGAGGTTTTCATACAGTATTAAATATTTGTGGTAATGCAAAAAGGCCGAAGTAATCATTACCCTGCAGGTGTTTGATCACTATCTTCCTCCGCACACAAGCCAGTCCTGTACTCACAAGATTCGATATCACGGCTACAGCGAAAATGTGTCTCTCTCTGCTCCAAAATCCCATTCTAGACCGCGGAGAAAAGATATGACTTCACGCCGTCTCCAGGCTGCCTTTGTCTTTCTGGCAACCCCAACCACAGCTTAAAGTGATGCTCCAGCTGAATGCATAGCTATAATGCATGCACTAACTGTATATAAGAATTGTTTACCCTGCCAGGCGATACGTGCATTAGGGATAGAAGTTTTGGAAAAATTAGGGACCTTTTGCCAATTGAGATCAAAGAGAAAGGTAAAATGAATCCCTTAATGCCTAAGGATAAAACAAATCTTAAAGTGATATTAAAGGTTCAATTTTATTTTTTTAAATAACAAACATGTCATACTTACCTCCACTGTGCAGTTAGTTTTGCACAGAGTGGCCCCGATCGGCATGCCTGAGAGGAATAGGAGCTTGCAGTCTGACATGGGTGCAGAACCAGAAGTATGGACTGTAGTAGAAGGGGCAGCGGAAAAAGGCAGCTGCAGCCAAGAGGGCTGGCAGGGTCTGAAGATAGGTTACTGGGCTCATTAGCTGCATGTAGGACAGATAGCACCAGAGACTTTCTATTTTGCTACACTATAGAAGCCCACCGTCCCTGCCTGCAAAGGGAAATTGCAAAGGCTTGGGTTAGCCAGTATCAGGCCTATACAACTTTTGCTAGCTGTGCCTGAAGATTAGAGAGGAAGTGATGTACAGGAGTATATACTGGACTGTATATAGTTGTCCCAAGCAAGTGCTACCAATTCTCCTCTGTATCCCATACTTCCCTTACCCTATCCAAGTTCAATCCCCTCAATAAAACAAAAAACAAAACAAAGCATATGGACTGTTCTATGTCTCTGAGTGTCTGAGGCCCCGTACACACGGCAGAGAACTTCAACGGGTGGAACACATCGTTCCGCCCTTTGAGGTTCTCGCCCGGCCGTCAGATTCGGCGACCAGCCCGTCGGGAAAGGCGACCAGCCATTCATCCCGACGGGCCGTCGAGCAAATAGAGAACCTGCTCTCTATTTGCTCGACGGGTTTCCCGACGAGCGGGCTCGCCGAATCCGTACACACGGCCGAGGTTCTCGGCAGAATCAGGCTCCCAGCGAGGTTCTCGCTGGTTTCTGCCGAGAACCTCGGCCGTGTGTACGAGGCTTGAGAGGTGAATGCCAAGCTGGGCAGGGCGGCGACGATCCAACATTTCAGCAGCCCCCACGGGGGGGGGGGGTACCACTAAATCATTATTATTATTTTTGTTTTTATGCAAAAATGTCCCAAAAATGTCCCAGTTGTGGGGACCCCTAAGGCCGCGTACACACGGCAGAGAACCTCGACGGGCAGAACACATCATTCCGTCCGTCGAGGTTCCCTGCCGGCCGTCGAAATCGGCGACCCGCCCGTCGGGAATGGCAACCAGCCATTCATCCAGGCGGGCCGTCGAGCAAAAAGAGAGCGTGCTCTCTTTTCGCTCGATGGGATTTCCGACGGGTGGGGCGAGCGCTCTGTGTACACACGGCCGAGGTCCTCGCTGGAATGCAGCTTCCAGCGAGGTTCTCGCTGGTTTCCAGCGAGAACCTCAGTCGTGTGTACGCCGCCTAACAGTAAAATTATTTTCGTAGTGTGGGTTGTCCCCAAGAAAAGTAATTTGCACCCCTAACCCACAGACATTTAGCGCTACCCTGAGTCCTATCCACTCGTACATTATTAAAACCCCTTATGGTATATTGTTATTTCTCTTATTCTTTTTCTCCCTTTTTCTTTGTTCTTTGTTCTTCCCCCTCTTTTCCTCTCCCTTCCATGTATTTTTTATTTTTATTCCTTCTTTTACTCCTTGGCGGGGGAAATGGGGTGAGTGGCAGTGCTGACAGGGAGTGGGGGTGAGTAGCAGTGCTGGTGGGGTGTGGGATCATTGTTAGTGAGTGCTGGGGGAAGTTCTGGTCAGCCAACTTGGGTGCTCTTGATCAAGGTCATCTGCTGATCTGAGAACTGTAGTGGGGACTTTTAATGGCAACTATAATCGCAGCTATTGTTGCTCATTGTGTCTCCGGCTTTCCTGTGTCTCTGACTTTGTGGTGTCTTGCAGCAGTGACACCTATACCGAAATCAGGAGATGGGGTCTCCTTCAGCCCCTCCCCCTTCACATTTCTTTCCAGTCAGCTGACCTCTAGTCTCTGCCCCCCAGCCATGCCATGAACTGAATGGGCGGCTGTGAAGAGACTTAGGCCGCGTACACACGATCAAATTTGTCCGCTAAAACTGGTCCGACGGACCGTTTCAGCAGACAAATCCGATCGTGTGTATGGGCTAGCGGACATGTCTGACAAATTTTGTCCGTCGGATATGTCCTCTGGTTAGTACACTAGCCAGCGGACATATCTCCCCGCACATGCGTTGAATGGATTCGACGCATGTGCGGAAGTGTTTTACTTCCTGGTGCGGTGACGTGGCGGCGTCAACGTCAGCGCCACGTCACCGACACGTCAGTGCGCTGTCTGCCGGCAGGGATTTTGGTTTGATCGTGTGTACACGATCAAACCAATACATCCCAGAAGACAGATCTGTTCAAATCGTTCTGTCCGACCGATTTGAACAGATCTATTTGCTCGTGTGTACGGGGCCTTAGGAGCGGCTATGGGATAACTTTGTGAATGTCCTTGAGTGGCCCAGCCAGAGCCCCGACTTTAACCCAATTGACCATCTCTAGAGAGATCTGAAAATGGCTGTGCACCGACGCTCCCCATCCAACCGGATGGAGCTTGAGAGGTCCTGCAAGGAGGAATAGGTATTGAGCAAAGACTTGTGAATACTTATGTACATGGGATTTTTTTTGTTTTTTATTTGAATAAATTTGCAAAGATTTCAACAAACTTCTTTCATGTTGTCATTATGTGGGATTGTTTGTAGAATTTTTATGAAAAATAATCAATTTAATCAATTTTGGAATGAGGCTGTAACATAACAAAATGTGCAAAAAAGTGAAGTGATGTTAATACTTTCCGGATGCACTGTATAAGAGAATCAGGAATCTCTGGTAGTCAGCCATGTCACGGCGGCTGAATCATCGGTCATATGGTCTTTGGGAGAGGCATCTGGGGGGCAGAAGTTCAAAAAAATGAAAAGAAGCCAATTAATGGCCCTTCCTGAATCCTGAACAATTATCTTCCACATCGTCAATATTCATCAGACAGTGGGAACCCTTATTCTCATTTTTCACAAAGGGGATGACTTTTTCATACTTACAATCATCCATTTCTGATGAGTGTTCACATGACGTTACTTGATTTTTAACTATTGGTTTGCTTTGAATCTCACTGATCTAAGCAAAGGTTAAGTCGGAAGTGTTCAAAAATTCAGCTAATCTAAGCAGAATATTGAATGAAGACCCTACATACAAGATCAAAGGTGGAAATTATACATGACGAGACTCAGGATGTACTATAGATAAGATGAATAGTGTGGGTCACTCTGGAAATTACTCAGCTTTGCTTTTTCTTCTGTCTCATCAATTCATCATTTTCCTCCTTCTGGGCCTTCTGACGTTGTCACCTGTAGATTCATGCCGACCTTTTCACCATAAAACATTTTAAAGTGAATTGGAAACAGCTCAGTATTTACAGGAGCTCCTCATAATTAAGGCTGGCTGTAGTCAGATTTATGTGGTTGGGTTCACGCAAGGGAACAAGCCAAACCTATCTCAGATGGCAGAAAAAGAGGTGGATCAATTTGATGGTGAGCATGGTTGGTTCTGGTTGGTTGGTTCCTGATTAGGGGTGTAACTAGAAATTACAGGGCCCCATGGCAAGATGTTGTATGGGGCCTCCCCTGCAAACAGCCATAGTGTGTCGATTAATTGCCGCTACTGTGACCCATCAGATGCTGCCAGTGTGCTCATCAATTGCCGCTACTGTGCCCCATCAGATGCTGCCAGTATGCCCATCAATTGTCGCTACTGTGCCCCATCAGATGCTGCCAGTATGCCAATCAATTGCCGCTACTGTGCCCCATCAGATGCTGCCAGTGTGCCGATCAATTGCCGCTACTGTGCCCCATCAGATGTTGCCAGTATGCCCATCAATTGCCGCTATTGTGCCCCATCAGATGCTGCCAGTCAGTGGCGTAACCAGAGTTATGGGCGCCCGGGGCAGAATTTTTTTTTGGGGCAGGACCCAGGTCCCCAAACACTTTTTATGACAATAACATGTGTAGCGCCCTCTTACTTTCAGTACGGGCGCTACACTAAAGTTAACGGGTGAATGGCAGAGTTACTTTGCTCCCATTCCTAATCTGTCAAATTGCAGACTGCTGCTATTTCAGAAATGTCCTGTAGGCCGGTCTGCGGCCCCCGAGGTGTGATTACACCCCTGGGCGACAGTTGGCGCTACAGGGGTTCTGACGGAGTCACTTTTCCCCAGCAGCCAATTAGAGGAGTTTTTCCCTCGCTGGGCATGCTGGGGAGGGGTATATCTGTGGCAGCTGCCGCGTGTTCTGGGTCGTCGGTGGTCGGTTCCTCTTCTCAGCGCGGGGTCCACGTCCCAGGTGCGGCATCCACCTTCAGGGTGGGCGCATCCACGGACCCCGCTAGCATGGCCCACCTGGCCGAAACCACCTGTTCCATGGAGACCCATCCGAATGTCGATGGGGGCCCCTGTGACTTACTGGGTCCCCAACCTTACTGAGAAGATCCCAGGCTGTGTGCCGTTTGGTGGGGGATCGGCTTGAGGAGAACCCGGAGGCAGGTTATCCAAAAGGGCTTGAACTAACCATCGGGGATCTGGTTACTGGAATTGACAGGTATATGACAGCTGTCAACTGGTGACCCCTTTCATTGCATTTACTGGGAGGATTCACTCAATCCGAATTGTTCTCTTGAGTACTAAAGTACTACGCCTGTGGCAGAGGCCCGAGCCAGGTCTGTAATAGAGGCTTGTTCCTCCCAGCAATGTAAAAGTGACATTCCGGCTGCCAGACTTATAACAGGAGTCTGTCCGGAGGCACTTCACCCACTCTTACGGGAGTGGCGACGAACTGTATCTACTACTACTGAGAGTGAGACCAGTGGCGGCTGGTGCTCAAAATTTTTGGGGGGGCGCAAACGAAAAAAAAATATATTGCAGCCTCACTGTGCCCATCACATGCAGCCACTGTGCCATGCCACCAAATGCAGCCACTGTGCCACCAAATGCAGCCACTGTGCCATGCCACCAAATGCAGCCACTGTGCCATCAATTGTCACCACTGTGCCATGCCATCAAACGCCACCACTGTGCCATCAATTGTCACCACTGTGCCATGCCATCATATGCAGTCACTGTGCCATCAATTGTCACCACTGTGCCATGCCATCATATTCAGTCACTGTGCCATCAATTGTCACCAATGTGCCATGCCATCAAACGCAGCTACTGTGCCCATCAATTGTCACCAATGTGCCATGCCATCATATGCAGTCACTGTGCCATCAATTGTCACCACTGTGCTATGCCATCAATTGTCACCACTTGTGTCACCAATGTGCCATGCCATCAAAAGCAGCTACTGTGTCCATCAATTGTCACCACTGTGCCATGCCATCAAATGCAGTCACTGTGCAATCAATTGTCACCACTGTGCCATGCCATCAAACGCAGTCACTGTGCCATCAATTGTCACCTCTGTGCCATGCCATCAAATGCAGTCACTGTGCCATCAATTGTCACCACTGTGCCATGCCATCATATGCAGTCACTGTGCCACCAAACGCCACCACTGTGCCATCAATTGTCACCACTGTGCCATGCCATCAAACGCCACCACTGTGCCATCAATTGTCACCTCTGTGCCATGCCATCATATTCAGTCACTGTGCCATCAATTGTCACCACTGTGCCCCATGCCACTGTGCTCATTGTCGCCTCTGTGCCCCATGATGCCACTGTGCCCCATGCTGCCACTGTGCCCCATGCTGCCCCTTTCCCTGTAAAAAAAAATCACTTACCTGACGCTTCCATGTCCTCCCTCGATGTCTTCTGCCACCGTGGAGAAGCTTCAGCCAATCAGGTTCCTGAAAACCAGAATCCGGGAACCTGATTGGCTGAAACGGCTGTCAGTCTAATGCAAGGACCGCAGGTTGCCTGCGCTCCGAGCATAGACTTCCGAGAGCCGGAGGGCGGCACTGGAAAAGCCTATCAGAGCCGCTGGCTTTGATAGGCAGTTCCCCTCAGCCAACCAGCTGCCGCTATTCGGGTAACCGGCGTACCATGTCCGGTTATACGAATAGACCAGGCAGCTGGCAACAGTAACACACGTCCAATGCATAGCATTGAACGTGTGTTACGTGCGAGAGGGCGTGGCGCTGCAGCGCCCTCTATAGACGGCCGCCAGAACTTCGGCTAAAATGTCAAAATTACATTTTAGCCGAATAAAAGTTCTTAAAGGGCCCGTTTGTTTTTTAGTTTTTTTTATTATTTTTTTCTTGTGACTGCGGGAGGGGGGGGGCGGCGCCCGTGCGCCCATATGGGCGGGCCGCCACTGAGTGAGACTGCTCTATTTCATATCCAGGCCCGATACACCACTGTTCTCTATTGCTTCATCAACCTTTCCTATCTCCTGTTGATGTTGGCTGTTGTTGGGCCCTGGAATAAAGCATTTGAAAACCATTCTGGTGACTGGACATTCGCTCACTGCTACTACTCACTGCTACTACCCCTAGACACACTTGTGTGTGGAAAAAGGGGTGGAGATTTCATTGTTCTTTGATTGATGAAAGCTTGTAACCTGTATATAACCAGGAGAGTGTTTCAATAAAGTGTGTCCTGTTTGAACATACATACAACTTGCTTGGTGTGTGTTCTTGATGAGTCCGATCGGCACCGAGCTGTAGGTCGGATCCCGTAACCGTGGATAACTGGACCATCAGATGTTGCAATCTGCAATCTGATCCGATAGAAAAAGAGGAGTGTCGGGAGAGCAGGACCTGGGCGAGCATGAATCTTGTCACAACGCCAATCCCAAACAACAACCAGCGGCTCCTGGGGGGGTAGCGCTACACTTGCATATTAACCTTTAAAATGAGCGCTTTTGATTTTTCACGTTCGCGTCCCATAGACTTTAACAGTGTTTATGTGTTCAAACAAATTTTTTTCCTGTTCGCATGTTCTGCTGCGAACCGAACCAAGGGATGTTCGGCTCATCCCTAATCAGGAATATGAAGTGTTGGGATAACAAATGCTTTAAGGATAGGATAGAATAGAGTATACAAGAAGAGAATAGAACAAAACTGAATAAAATAGAATATAAAAAATAAATAAAAAATAAAATAAAAGAATAGAATAGAAAATGATTTAGCTGTCTTCCCAAATTCGAATTTTTTTAAATTAGAATTCTGAAATTAGAATTTCAAACGAATTGAAAATAACAAATATACAAAATAAATTTGAATATAGGAAATGAATCCTGAAAATTAATCGTTCTGACATAATGAATATGATGAAACTAAATTTAGTAACTTAACGAATCCAACAAATCCAAAACAAAACTAAACCAATTTTTCCTTTGTGCTCATCTCTACTCTGCAGGATGTAATATAGATAAGGTGAATAGTGCGGGTCACTCAGGAAATTACCGCTTTTTCTTCATCAATTCATCAATGACAGACAAATTTTCCTCCTTCTGGGGCTTCTGAGGTTGTCATCTGTAGATTCATGCCGACCTTTTCACCATAAAACATTCTAAAGTGAATTGGAAACAGCTCAGTATTTACAGAATCTTCTCCTAAGGCTGGACATGGAAGTGTTTATGTGGAGAAGTTTAGGCAAGCCCAACAAATTCCTTCTATCTATGGTTATTTTTAGGTGGATCAAAGTGCAGGGAAGTAGACATGTGCATTTTGTTTCGTTACGAATTCGAACAAATTTTTCATTATTCGGAAATTCGGATGCATCCGAATTTCCGAATTACAAAATTAACGAATTTAAACAAATTCTAAAAAACGCGAACGAAATTCGAATTCGAAACGAATTCAAATCGAATTTGAAAAAAATTTGGATCGAATTCTAAAAAGAATTGAATCGAATTCTAAAAAAATTTGAATCGAATTCTAAAAAAATTCTATTCGAATCGAATTTGAAAACAATTCGAATCGAAAACAAATTTGAATGAAAATTGAAAGCATGTTTGAATCAAAATCTAAAAAATATAAATCGATTTCTAAAAAAGAATACAATAAAATAGAATATAAAATAATAAAACAATAGAATAAAAATCAAAGAATAGTAAAGAACAGAATAGAATTTAATAGAATGTAATCAAATACAATAATACAAATACAAATACATACAATCAAATTCGGTGGAAATAATTTCCAATCCGGTAGAAATAATTTCAAATTTGGTTGAAATATTAATGATAGCGGATGAAATATTATTGAATTCTGTTGAAATATTTTCAAATCCGATCAAAATATGATCGAATTAGAATCCGGTAGAACTATTATCGAATCCTGTAGAAATGTTTTCGAATTTGATCGTTTTTCGAATTCGGTTGAAAACGATCAAATTCGACCGGGTTTTTTCGAATTTATATCGAAAACGATCGAATTCCGAAAACGAATTTACTGAATTTAACTTAACAAAATTAATTAAATAACCAATTAAAACGAAACGAAACGAATTTTTTCCTTTTGCACATGTCTACAGGGGACCATGGTTGGTTCAAGATGATTGGCAATAGACTTGATTCTAGAATATGGTGTGAAATGCCTAAACACGAATTCTTGCCTTAAACCAGCCTTTCTCAACCTTTTCAACACAGAGGAACCATTGCAATAAATCCCTGGTCTCAGGAAACCAAAAAATTACTATATCTACAACTTATGATACATTAGTATGATGGTTGGTGGGAAGAATGCTGCTTGCGCTTGTGATAATTAGTTAGAAATGCCCCTTTACAGATACACTATATTGTCAAAAGTATTGGGACACCTGCCTTTAGTGTTTTCATGCACTTGAACTTTATTGGCATCCCAGTCTTAGGGCCAGATTCACGAACACTTGCGCTGGAGTATTTCGATATGCGCCGCGTAACTTTGATGATGCGCCGTCGTTTCTATGTGCCCGTACCCACCAAACTAGATGCGCCCAATAACGGGTCATTTGCGACCGGCGGAACGTTCCGACGCCAGAGTATCGTCAGCGCTTATTTTCGCTGGGCGCATCAGTCGCGCCCATTGATTTCCCCTGCAAATATGCAAATGAGGGATTTTTCCCAATTCACGAACGGATTAGCACCATACGCTGGCTACATGCGCCGCGCGTATCTCGTCCGTCCGGCGCAAAGTTATTTCTACAAAAGGCTGCTTTATCTTTACTCCAGATGGCCACAGGTCAGCAGGAGAGCAGCTACAGCAGCGTTACCGACGATAAGAGCTAGCTGAGCACCCCCACTTGCAGGACAACACCTCTGTCCATGCTTGTCTGTCAAATTTTACAGCCATGGAGGAAGACATCATAGGTCTCCATAGCCGAGATGACGGCTGACAGCTCCTGGCCATTAAAGTTCAGCTTTCTCCTGTGTGTTTGCGGGGAACGGGAGCAGCCATCTCAGAACAAAAGTAACATCACTGCGGGGAGGGGGAGCAGGATATACTTTAGTGCCGGAATGGCGCTTCTACGGGCGCATTTAAACGCCCAACGGAAGGCATTGCGCTGACGTTTCCCGTGCAGTGGTGCCGACGGAAGTTGTGAGCATGCGCACAAAGGGGGCGAGTGGAGCCTCACTCACTGCGCATGCTCCGTGGTTGATGCGCTGAACGTAAGCCTCTGCGCTGGGCTCCGCCCATCATTTACATATGATCACACCCACTTCCACTTGCGTCGGGTTACGCCAGCGCATTATCGTTACTCTGGCGCAAGTTTACGCGCAACTGCTATGTGAATTACAGGACTTGCGCTGAAAGGGTCTTCAGAGTAACGTAAATGAGAAGCGTTACTCCAGAGGAAAGATACTCTCATCTACCTGAATCTGGCCCTTAGTCCGTAGTGCTCAATATTAGACATTTGCATTAATTTTCGTCCTAATTCACGTTCGTCTGAAATTCTGGCAATTACGTTTCGTTGAGACAACAGTTCAATATAGATAGAAGATTCGACATGACGATGACAATAGCGACCTGTGTCTATAGAATCTGCGGTTGAATGTGCCTAACCTAACTCTATTAGTCCGAGAGTATTCTACATAGAGAGAAAAGATTCGACATTATAGAGAGAAAAGATTCGACATTATAGGGAGAAAAGATTCGACATTATAGAGACATGAAGATTAGGCGAAGCAGCTAAAAACATATGATCGCCACGTGCGGACATTTATGGTCAAATGCTCCACCCATAGGCTATAGAAAAACTCTAGTGTTGGAAGACTAGTAATAATAATTCCTAAATATAATTATTACTAGAAAACAATGAAATTCTACTCTAGCTTGTGGGTGGAACATTCGACCGGAAATGTACAATCGCAGCGTGGTACAGTTTAGCTGCTTCGTCGAATCTTCTTAGAACATTCGACAGACACCATAAGCCTTCAATGACAGATTCGACCTTAATTAATTTGGATTTTCAGACGAATGCATTTTTTACCAAAGGAGATAAATAGAAACGAATTTCGGGAGTAACTAAATACATTTCTTTTTCGAAAGAAACAGAAATTCCGAAACTAAATATTTCAGTGTGCACATGTCTATTCAATATTGAGTTGTCCCACTCTTTGCAGCTATAACAGCTTTAAAGGAGTTGTAAAGGGGGAAAAAAAATTGCTGAAATGACTGTTTACAGGGTATAGAGACATAATAGTTAACAGATTCCTTTTAAAAATGATTAAAATAGTTAAAAAATCCATCATATATAATGTGCCTGCAGTTTCAGTTTCGTTTTTCATTTAGTTTCATGCTTGTGTGAAGTACAGAGACACAGAGCCAATACAGGGCAGTGTTTGTTTTTAAAATGAAACTGATTGGTTCTGAGGGATTTTAGACACACAGTAATCACACCTCCTTGATTAGAGACCACAGAGAGAAGCTCCCAGTACTTTTTTCATAAGGAAACAGACAACCAGGAAGTGTGCAGAACAGAGAAGTATTACAGCAAAAACTAACAATGGGGACATGAAACTAGGACTGCATTAGTCTAAAGGAAGCTATTTAGCTAAACTTATCTGGGAAAGCTGTCCACCAGGTTTAGGAGGGTGTCTATAAGAATGTTTGACTGTTCTTCCAGAAGCGCATTTGTGAGGTCAGCTACTGATGTTGGACAAGAAGGCCTAGCTCGCAGTCTCCGCTCTAATTCATCCCAAAGTTGTCCTATCGGCTCACCCTGTTGTAGGGTTCAACTCAATGTTGAACCCTACGGACTAAGGGCCAGATTCTCAAATATTTTCGGCGGCGTAGCGTAAGCCAGTTACACTACGCCGCCGCTGCGTACTGGAGCAAGTGCTTTATTCTCTAAGCACTTGCTCCGTAGGTTTCGCCTGCGTCGCGTAAATCGCGCAGCGTAAACCCGCGCAATTCAAATGGGGCGGCTTGTATTTAAATTAAGCGCGCCCCCGCGTCGAACGAACTGCGCATGCGCCGGCCGGGGAAAAAGCCCAGTGCGCATGCTCCAGCTCACGTCGGAAAGCGTCGTTGAAACCGACGTCAAAACGACGTGAGCGTCATTTACGCAAGTCCCTATTCGCGAACGAGTTAGTAAAACGACGTAAGCGACGGAAAAAGCCGACGCTGACCCGACGCCATACTTAACATGGCGTCCGACGGGACACGACGGCATCCGACGGGACCTCGTAAGGTTACTCCACATAGAAGCTGGGGTAACCTTACAAGTTCGTAAACGACGTACGCGACGACGGGGCGGCGTAAAAGCGATCGAGAATCGGCGTACTACTTCATTTGCATATGCAAATGAAAAAACAACGTAAAGGCCACCTAGTGGCCGGAGTTGTCATTACATCTACGATCCGAAAGTGTAATTGTATTACACTTGTCGGATGTAGAAGCGTATCTATGCAAAAGTGATGCTCAGCATCACTCGCATAGATACGAGTCAAAAAAAAAGGCGATACGACGGGGTATCTGAGATACTCCGTCGTAACGCCTCTGAGAATCTGGCCCTAAGACTGGGATGCCAGTAAAGTTCATGTGCATGATAAGGCAGATGTCCCAATACTTTTGACAATATAGTGTAGCTATAGTGTCAGTGGGAACTTATCTGAGGGGCAACATTTTTAAGGAACCCCTAGACACTTCTGGAGCAGGTTAAATCTGTAAGACTATATAAATGTATTTACTCTTTATCATAATACATTTTTTGCCTCTGCATTCGATAACCACTGGTTTTAGGAGGGATGCAAGTGCCAAATGACAGGACCTGGACGGCCAGATTTGTCCCACAAGCCCTACGTTTTACACATGTGCTCTGGAGGAACCCTAGGATTCCATGGATCCCTGGTTGAGAAAACCTGTATATACAGTAGCTATTACACTGATAGGGATATAGCAAACTCTTTAAGGCTGGATTCACACTATTGTATATTGGATGCGGGATCCCCGCATCCAATATGCAATAGCAGGAGAATATGAATGGCTCTCTATGGAGACGGTTCACATATCTCTGATGCGACTCCGGTGCGAATCTGCACAGGAGTCCTGTGCGTCTTTTGGCCCGTATTAGGTCCGAACTCAGCCAAAAATTTGTGCTGAAATCGGACCTAAAACAGTGAACCAGAACACACCGGACCCCTGCTGGGAGCCACATTAGCATTAGGCATGAACAGAGCCTAAAGGAGAAGTACAGCCAACGCTTGTTTGGTTGTACTTCTCCTATGGATCACAGGAGTACAGTTTGTTCTGCACTCCTGTAGCCCACTGTCAGCTGACATCACAGAGCCAGTCCAGGCTGGGGAAAGATCGTGACTATATGGTCGGGATCCACCAAAGTGCATGGACATGCACCTTACGAGCTGCTGAGAGCCTGAGCCAACAGTTCCCACCCCTCCTCATCCCAGCACTCCAGCCCACTGGCGGACTGCCCATTGTATATATACTGTGGCAGGGCGGCCTAGTACCTAGTGTGTAATCTGAGACTTCCGGTTCTGGGACGCACGTGCCACCAGTGACCCGCTCGGTCTGTGATCACACACAGGGTGAGCGGACTCAATATCTGCCAGCACCCACCGATTACACAATACAGAGTCAGTACGGCAATTTTTAAACAAGGCAGATTTCCCTTCTATCAGAAGGGAAGGTATTGATCATGTGTTCCTGCTTCTTGCCTTCCCCTAGTCCAGTGTTTCTCAATTCCAGTATTCACGCCCCCCAACAGGTCATGTTTTCAGGATTTCCCTCAGATGAAAAGGCTGTGGGAATTACTAAGGCAGTGAAACTGATCAAATCACCTGTGCAAAATAATGGAAATCCTGAAAACCTGACCTGTTGGGGGGGCATGAGGACTGGAATTGAGAAACACTGCCCTAGTCAAAGCATCTCCCCTACAGTGGGAGGCTTGACAAAGGAGCGCAGATGCCATAGTGCATGCAGCGCGCCCACTCAGAAACGCGTCACACTTTAGTGACATCATTGCCCCAAGCTGATCTGCCTTATGCACTCCAAGCCTAGTTTTGAGGCATCTCAACGCACGGCCGTATTAGCGGTATGCAGCGAGGACTTGATGCTCTGCAGCATCATGAGTGAGGGCATCTGAAGGATCACAGCCCCCACCTTCCTGGGATACCTACACACACACAGTTGTGCCTGACCAATTCCACCTAAAAGACCAGTGGAAAAGTGGAGGAACCGGGACCTGGTCACCTATCTTGCTCCTGGCATGCTTTTACCTAAAGATCTGCTCTTTTTATCTCCACCCATGTGAGTTGCCATTTGTTTGTTACTATTAAAGTGTTTTAAACTTCTACACTTAGAGGCGTCTCACTTCCTTGTTTATTCCCACAGTGAGTAAGGACAACCTAGGCACACAGTTAACCCTTTGATCGACCTTGATGTTAACCCTCTTCCCAGCCAGTGTCATTAGTACAGTCACAGTGCATAATCTAGACATGTGCACACTGAAATATTTTGTTTTCGGAATTTCGTATTCATCCAAAAAATTTATTTATTAGTTACTCCCAAAATTTGTTTTTAATTATTTAGTTTTGTTAAAAAATTTGTCCGAAAATCCAAATTAAGGTTGAATCTGTCAATTGAAGGCTTATGGTGTCCGTCGAATGTTCTAAGAAGATTCAACGGAGCAGCTAAACTGTACGACGCGGCAATCGTACATTTGCGACTGAATGCTCCGCCCACAAGCTATAGTAGAATTGGATGACACTAGTAATAATTATATTTATTAATTATTATTACTAGTCAACCAACATTAGAATTCTTCTGTAGCCTATGGGCGGAGCATTTGACCATAAATGTCCTCTTGTCGTCGAATCTTCATGTCAAATCTTTTCTCTCTATGTCGAATAATCTCGGACTAATAGAGTTAGGTTAGGCACCTTCGACCGCAGACTCGATAGACACAGATCGCTATTGTCACCATCATGTCGATTCTTCTATCTATATCAAACTGTTGCCGTTTTATGTCGGATTTTTCGGATTTCGGTTTAAAACCACAGAGGTGATTAAACACCACCAAAAGAAAGCTCCATTTGCGGGGAAAAAATTACAAAAATATTATTTAGGTACAGCGTCGCCCCCGTCATTGTCAGTTAAAGTAACACAGTGCCGTATTGCAAAAAATGGCCTGGTCATGAAGAGGGGGGGTGCAAATCTTCCATAGATCAAGTGGTTAATGATGTTCAACAAACAGGGTCACTATCACAACTTGGGGTTCTGAAGGCTGTGATGGGTACACTGTTTGAACAGGTATTATAGACCCCCAAAAGGACTCAAACAATTGGTCCACGACCCATCTACTCAGTATAATGCCGCGTACACACGATCACTTTATGTGAAGTAAAAAACAACGTTTTTAAAACTTCAATTTTCAAAGACGATGTTGCCTACACACCATCGTTTTTTCACAATGCTCTAGCAAAGCGAGGTTACGTTCACCACACTTTTCCATTGAAGCTCGCTTAATAACTAGCTTCTGGGCATGCGCGGGTTGAAAAACGTTGTTTTAAACTACGTTTTTTTGCTACACACGGTGATTTTTTGTGAAACAAAAAACGACGTTTTGAAAAACGACACAAAAAATTGAAGCATGCTTCAATTTTTTTTTTTCGTTTTTCACAAGACATAAAACAATGTTTTCCCCCACACACAAAAACGTCGTTTTTTTTCATCACATAAAGTGATCGTGTGTACGCGGCATAAGAACTCTTCTCAATCTTGGCTGCTTTTAAAGCGGTAAACTGTAATATAATAAATGTTTGCTTTGCTTTTAATACTGCTTAATTCTCAAATTTAGTACATTTATTCTTGGCTTCTGAGAATTGGTTTGCCTGTTTTTCGTAGTTTGAAAGTTCTTGATGCTGCAGATAATTTTTTAACGCAAAGGTAATGAATAAAAATGAATTTATTATGCTGGAAAAATTAATAATGTGCACTCAACTCGATAAACTGCACAGCACCACAGTACTGTAAAAAAAAAAAAAAAAAATCTAAAAATTAAATAAAGTGCTAGTTACCTTATACTTTGTATGTTTTTTGGCACAGGTATTTGTATGGGCACATTTATATAGGAAACGATTTTAGCACTTTATACATTTTTTATTATGTGTTTATTATTTTATTATTTATTTATTATTTTGGAATTATATAATTTTTTTATTTGAGCAATATATGCTTGTGATATTTACACAGAGACTGGTAAATGTTTGTGGTAGAAGGTAGTGCAGTTATACTTATTTAACCACTTCCCTACGGCCGTACGACTATATGCGGCCGCAGGGTGGTTCTAATTCTCTGGGCTGCCGTGTTTTCACGGCAGCCTCTTTCTGTGTTCCAGAGCGCGCAGCGGGGAACTTCTGTACTGGCCGTGTCCCTTGGACACAGCCAATCACAGATCACCGCGAACGGCCAATCAGAGTGGCCGTTTGCGATGCGATCTGATGGGCCAATGAGAGATGATCTCATATGTAAACATATGAGATCATTTCTCATTGCCGGCTCTCACAATGACAGCGTCTTGTCATAGAGAGAGCAGACCGATCTGTGTTCCTAGTACATAGGGACACAGATCGGTCACCCCCCCAGTCACCCCCCCACAGTTAGAACACAATGCAGGATACACATTAACCCCTTCCTCACCCGCTAGTGTTAACCCCTTCCCTGCCAGTCACATTTATACAGTAATTAGTGCATATAGCACTGATTGCAGTATAAATGTGAATGGTGCCAAAAATGTGTCAAAAGTGTCCGCCATGATGTCGCAGTCGCAATAAAAATCGCAGATCGCCGCCATTACTAGTAAATAAATAAATAAAAAATAATAATTCTGTCCCTTATTTTGTAGGCGCTATAACTTTTGCGCAAACCAGTCGCTTATTGAGATTTTTTTTTTTTTTTACCAAAAATATGTAGAAGAATACGTATCGCCCTAAACTGAATTATTTTTTTTTAATTGGGCTATTTTTTTATAGCAACAAGTAAAAAATATTGTATTTTTTTTCAAAATTGACGTCGTTTTTTGTTTATAGCGCAAACAATAAAAACCGCAGAGGTGACCAAATACCACCAAAAGAAAGCTCTATTTGTGGGGAAAAAAGGACGCCAATTTTGTTTGGGAGCCATATCGCATGACCGCGCAATTGTCAGTTAAAGCGACACAGTGCCGCAAGCTGAAATTCCACCTGGTCAGGAAGAGGGTTTACATGCCCAGTAAGGAAGTGGATATATTATAATTTATATAATTTACATTACATATATATACACTTTATATATATATATATATATATATATATATATATATATATATATATATGTTTGTTGTGTGTAGGGCAACAAGTAATTTGGGGTGTTTGTTGCACATAGGGCATAAAAGACCTTAAGGCATTTGTCATCGTAGTGCAAAAAAAAAGTTGGGGTGTTTATCGCACATAGGGTGAAAAAGCGCAACAAACTCCAGGTTCTGGAGATAGTTTTGTAGGCAAAAACAAACCTTTGGGGTGTTTGTTACATGTAGAGCAAAAATAACTTTGGGGTGTTTGTTGCATGTAAAGCAACAAGAACTTTGGGGTGTTTGTTGCATGTAAGGCAACAAGAACTTTGGGGTGTTTGTTACATGTAGAGCAAAAATAACTTTGGGGTGTTTGTTGCATGTAGGGCAACAAGAGCTTTGGGGTGTTTGTTGCATGTAAGGCAACAAGAATTTTGGGGTGTTTGTTGCATGTAAGGCAACAAGAATTTTGGGGTGTTTGTTGCATGTAAGGCAACAAGAACTTTGGGGTGTTTGTTGCATGTAAGGCAACAAGAACTTTGGGGTGTTTGTTGCACATAGGGCATTAAAGACCTATGAGCATTTGTCATCATAGGGCAAAAAAGACTTTGGAGTGTTTGTCGTGAAGGGGCAAAAAAAAAGTTGGGGTGTTTGTCGCATGTAGGGCAAAAAAGCACAACAAACTCCAGGTTCTGGAGCTATTTGTGTAGGCAAAAATAACCTTTGTAACGTTTGTTGCATATGGGGCAACAAGAACTTTGGGGTGTTTGTTACATGTAGAGCAACAAGAACTTTGTGGTGTTTGTTGCATGTAAAGCAACAAGAACTTTAGGGTGTTTCTTGCATGAAGGGCAACAAGAACTTTGGGCTGTTTGTTGCATGTAGGGCAACAAGAACTTTGGGGTGTTTGTTGCACATAGGGCATAAAATACCTATGAGCATTTGTCATCGTAAGGCAAAAAAGACTTTGGAGTGTTTGTCGTGTAGTGCAAAAAAAAACACGTTGGGGTATCTATCGCATGTAAGGCAATAAAGCGCAACAAACTCCAGGTTCTAAAAATAACCTTTCGAGTGTTTGTTGCATATAGGGCAACAATGAATTTGGGGTGTTTGTTGCATGTAGAGCAACAGGAACTTTGGGGTATGTGTTGCAGTTAGAGCAACAAGAAATTTGGGGTGTTTGTTGCATGTAGGGCAACAAGAACTTTGGGGTGTTTGTTGCATGTATGGCAACAAGAGCTTTGGGGTGTTTGTTGCACATAGGGGAAAAAAGACCTTGGAGCGTATGTCATCTTAGGGCAAAAAATACTTTGAAGTGTTTGTCGCGTGTAGGGTAAAAAAAAACAAAAACTTTGGGGTGTTTATCGCACATGGGGTGAAAAAGTGCAACAAACTCCAGGTTCTGAAGCTACTTGTGTGGGCAAAAACAAACCTTTGGAGCGTTTGTTGGATAAAGGGCAACAAGAACTTTGGAGTGTTTGTTGCATGTAGAGCAACAAGAACTTTGGGGTGTTTGTTGCACATAGGGTATAAAAGAGCAATTGTCATCGTAGAGCAAAAAAGACTTTGGAGCGTTTGTTGTGTAGGACAAAAACAACATTGGGGTGTTTTTCGCATGTAGGGCAAAAAAGCTCAACAAACTCCAGGTTCTGGAGATACTTGTGAAGGCAAAAAAAAACTTTGGAGCGTTTGTTGCATAAAGGGCAACAATAAATTTGGGGTGTTTGTTGCATGTAGAACAATAAGAACTTTGGGGTGTTTGTTGCATGTAGAGCAACAAGAAATTTGGGGTGTTTGCTGCATGTAGGGCAAAAGACTTTGGAGCATTTGTCACATGTAGGACAAAACTTTTATCGCACATAGGACAAAAAAAGTACTTCAAACTCCAGGTTCTGGAGCTACTTTGTTTTTTGACCTCTGTGAGGCAAACACTTCAAACAAACAAACTTATTAGCGTTTATCGGGCAAAAAGAACTTTGGGGTATTTGTTGCACATAGGGCATAAAAGACTTTGGGGGCGTTTGTCGCCTCTAGATAAAAAAAAGACTTTGGGGCGCTTGTCAAGCATAAGGCATATAAAATGTTGGGGTGTTTATAGTGCATAAAGCAGAAAAAGCGCTCTACAAACCTGCCAAAATGTGCATTCAAAAAACACAACTCTGCCTTACCAAAAAGGTTTTAGAGCTACTTTGGGGCATTTGCTGCACCTAGGGTAGCCCTTTCAAGTGAATGGGCTGCCCTAGGAGCCAAATGTGTTAACATGCAAAAAACAGGGGAGCTCCGATGTTAATGGGGCCCCAAGTTAAAATAAACCGATAACGCAAGTTGAGTTTCTCTTTATTGTATGTTATGCAAGGTGAGAAGGAAAAAAAAAAGTTTGTTGATGATAAGCTCCACTATACATGTCTAAGGTTGTCAGGTGAGAGGAATTTTAGTTTCTGCTTCTATATTTGGCGCATTCCTTAGAAGAGGGAGCAAATACTTGTAAATTCCTTTTTAAAAATGGTCCGCCAGGGATATTAGGTGGTGGTGGGGGGGGGGGGGGGGGGTCAGGAATGAATTATTGCCGCTATTGTCACAGCACAAGGTGATGAATGGATAGAGGAACACATGCCATGTACCAGCAGAGGGTACAAGAGCCAAAGCATGGTTTGGGGTCACAGGGGAAATCGATCATTTGAGATTGACAGATAGTGCAGGAATCCAGCCGACACTCCGAAAACATGAAAACAGCAAATCCTTCCCCAGAGACAGATGGTGATATAAGGTGATGTCCCTTCTGGGCCTGGATCCTGAGAAACACAAATCAACACCTCCAAGCGGAAAAGGGGAAAAAAATGTAGATTTATGTTTAGAAGCTTGGTTTTGTTTGTTAGGGAGAATCTTAGAAAATAGACATGTGCGATTTCTTTTGTTCAAATTTGTTTCTTAAGGAATTTCGACAAATTTGTTGATTCGGAAACATCCGAAATAACAAAAACCTGTTTAACAATTTTTTTATATATTCTTAAATTCAAATATCTAAAAATGTGTTAATATGTAAATTTGTTAATTTGTAATTCGGATTTTGTTAATTTGTTAATTAGTTAATGTGTTAATTTGTAATTCGTAATTCGAAATACGTTCATAATTTCGTTTGTTGATTTGTAAATTTGTAAATTTGTAATTAGTAATTTGTAATTCGTTAATTTGTAACTTGTTAATTTGTTAATTTGTAATTTGTAATTCAAAATTAGTTTATTCGTAATTTGTTAATTTGTTAAGTCGTTAATTTGTTAATTTGTTATTTTGTTAATTTGTAATTAGTTAATTTGTTAATTTGTAATTCGTAATTCATAATTCGAAATTTGTTAATTTGTTATTTCATTAATTTGTTAAAACAAGGTATGGGAAGGGGTATCGGGACTTTAGATGAGGCATCCCATTGTAGTTGGTAAAATAGTATATAACGATCTGAAGATTGTTTTAGATAATTATGGTTTGTTTTAATGTCATGATCTCCTAGGGGTAGTCCAAGATGTTTGCAAGCATAATAAAATAAATATATAGATAATAAATCATTTTTAATATAATCATAAGAAAAATATTAACATGATATTTGTATTAGTAGATTTCATGCACACACTTAATCAATGGACATACTTGATACAATAGATACAATTATAGCGTATAGATAAAATTACAGATCATAAAAAATATATATATATTGTTAATAAAGAAATTCATGGTTGAGATAGACTTGTATAAGCACCCTTAGTTGTATCACTAACGCGTTTCTTGGCTGACTGCATATCATCAGGGGTAAGATGAAAATGTGTAGGGAAAATCCGCAAGTAGAACCCAGCTCCAGTAAGGGAATAGCATGGTAATCTGGAGGTGTTTGTCCCAACCAGAGTTGAGGCCGGATATCATCCACCCCCCCGGAATTGAATCGGAGAAGGGCCGGGGCAAACAGCAGCCATGGGACAAACCAGACAGCCACGTCAGATATCCAAAAAATAACATGTAAGCATATTTGAGCCTATTAGTCTCCCAAATGATGTGTGGATCAAAGTGATCCCTTCCTTATGATAAGTTTTGGAGGAGTGAGCGGCCAGCTGGCTCCCAGCTGATATATTCCTGGTCCTAATACCCCTTCCCATATCTTGTTTTAAAAAATGTAGGGATGGGGCATTCCATTGTTTAAACCTAGGCTGCAATGCAGGGCCAATCCTAGGGTCACAGGTGCCTGTGTGCAGAAATATTTCTGATGCCCCCACATGGGCGTGGTCATTTTACTAACTCCTCCCCTTTACAAATGTTTCTATGGCAATGACTCAACCACAGAAATGCTCCCCCACAAAGTTTTCATTACCCTGGGATCCTTACATGATCTCTTAACAATAAACAAAATACAGGAAGAGAAGCAGAGTACTTTATTGGGACCTAGAGGGGGGCCTCTCTAATAGACACAGAGAGGGGTTTTGTTAGAGAGTCTGTTAGAAAGACCCCCAGACATACTACATACATGATACAGGAGATGGTCAGAGACTGCAGACATAGTACAGGAGACGGTCAGAGAGAGCAGACACAGTACAGGAGATGATCAGAGACTGCAGACACAGTACACGAGATGGTCAGAGACTGCAGACATAGTACAGGAGATGGTCAGAGACACATCAGTTCTGGACAGACACACACCTATGCTCAGAACAGTAGTTCTGGATGGGCACAAACAAGGAGAGAAGGAGGGAGGGGAGAACTCTGCCACTTCGGCGCCCCCACCTCTGCAGGCGCCTAGGTGCAAAGCACCCTGTGCACCCTGCCTAGGATCGGCCCTGCTGCAATGGGTCGCTTTTTCTTTAAAAATCATTAATTTGTTAATGTGTTCATTCGGAATTTGTTAATTCGTTAATTTGTTAATTCGTTAATTTGCTAATTTGTTAATTTTTATATTTGTTAATTCGAAATTCATTCATTTCGAAATTCGACAGCTTGAAAATTCGAAAATCTGAAATAATAACTATTTGAATTGTAGGTATTGAAATTTTCTTTCAAATTTGTCTGTTAGTGAACGTAACGAATAGCAATTTATCTGAATTTATCTGGAAGATTATCTTGAATTTTTCCAAAATAACAAATGCTATTGTCTCGTGGTTGACCAAGGGTCCTGGTAAGCTGCACTATTAGCCCAAGGGGTGGTTTGTCAGGTACCTGAAGAACCGTTCTGCGTTCCCTTCAATGACATCTTGCACAGCTCTCTCTCTCACTCTTGTGAGAGTTTGCCAGGAAGGGAGGGGGTGATGAGTCATAAGAGGGCCAATGAGAGCTGGAGGCGTGCCTCTTTGTGTCTGTGTGCAAACCCAGGAAGTAAACAGGCAGCAGCTTTAGCTGCCCACAGTTAAAATGGATGCAGCCAAACTCAGTGGAGGGAGATTTCTGCAGCATATTTGGCAAGTACAGAATCACAGTATATATAAAATAATATGCAAAGCTGTTGGAGGGAAGCTACAGAATGACAAAGTTCCTCTTTAAGCTTTGACAATAAAACCTGGAAAAGCGGATTGCTTTTTACGCAGAGCTGCACCAGCTTTTGCACTCTCCATTTTTAGTAAATCTCCCCCATTGCTTCTCTCTTTTGCCCGGAGGGTCTTACTAATGCTCTAATCACATTGAATTAGGAATGAATGTCCAGGTTTTCTAGCAGCCGTACAAAGGCCTGTAGGAAAACAGATGGAACAACTTTAAGGAATCTCGCCAAGAGTGTTGGGTGACGGAGGGGATTCTATGTTCTTACATGCTGAGCAGCAGATAAAAATCATTTGTTCCCATTAGCAGCAAAGTTTGTCCGACACCATGATGCTTTCTAAGAATCTTTCCAGGAATTTTCTATTTTTAAAAACAGCTGTCACCGACACGTGAGTGACTATCATCTCTACCTGTGAAAAGAAGAAGAACAAATGAGGATTATGTAACCTAACCAGTAAACATATCTGGGAGTGCAACCCAACTGCTAGCTGTAGGTGTTTTTTTTTTTTTTATATATTTAGAGTGGCTCTAAACTCTAAATACTGGATGATATTAAAGTGTTACTAAACCCAGGAGCTTGCACTCCCTATATCTGGTCTCCCACAGTACACAGAGAATGGAAATGCATTTATTTTAGTAAACATAAACTGCTAAATACCTTCTCTCTTCAGCAGTATATATCAGTCTTGTGACTTCTATTAGTGTCTTGTAAAACCTTGTAGGAGGAGTTTTAATTTTACTTTGACTGTCCTATGAGGCTGTAGTGCTCCTGACACTCTGTCTGGACAGTGCTGATTGGCCCTGTTCTGACCACATTCACCCTTCCAAGAAAAACAAAAAAACTCTTTAGCAATACACACCAAACTGAGTATGTGCAGAGTGCCCCCCAAGGCTCTGTACTATCAGGAGATGGATTGGGGACGGTGGAAAAATGGGAAGATCCTAAAATATAGGATCAAACAGACTTTTTGCACAATGCAGACGATAAACCCCTTAGGTTCCCACAGTGCATATAACAAGCATGATTTATTGCATATTCAGACTGATTTTACTGTTGTGGGTTTAGTAACACTTTATATTTTCTTATGCCGCGTCCACACGATCGGAAATTTCCGACAAGAAAACCGTGGATTTTTTTTCTGATGGAATTTTGCCTCAAACTTGTGTTGCATACACACGGTCACACAAATGTCTTCAATTCCAACCGTCAAGAACGCTGTGACGTACAACACTACAGCGAGCTAAGAAAAATGAAGTTCAATGATTCCGAGCATGCGTCGAATTAATTCAGAGCATGCATGTTTTTTTGTGCGTCGGAATTGCATACATACGATTGGAATTTCCAACAAGAACCTTTCCCGTCGGAAAAAAAACACCTCTCTAATTTTTGCTGTTGGAAATTCCGACAGAAAAAGCCAGATGGGGCCTACACACGGTTGAAATTTCCGACTAAAAGCTCATATCGAACTTTTCTTGTAGGAAGTTCCGATCATGTGTACGCAGCATTAGATTCTTCAAAATTGCTTATTTTTGTTCCATAATATATTGTTATTTTTTTTTTTATCCTTTCTCTATCTTAGTGCTGCTGATCTCCTCCAGCCTCTTTCAGTAACTGTGGGGCTAATTTACTAAAGACAAATAGTAGACATGTGCCTTCGTTATTGTCCCAATACATTTTCGTCAACATTTCAGGGATTTTTGGGTTTGTTTTAACAAAATGATAACGAACGTGCAGGATCCAAAATCAGAAAGATCCAAAATAAAAAAAAATGCTTTATTTTGGTATCAATGCGACAACAGTTCATTATAGATAGAATATTCGACATAATGGTGACAATAGTGATCTATCAAACCTGTGGTCGAATGTGCCTAACCTAACTCTATTTGTCCAAGCTTATTCTACATAGAGAAAAAAGATTCAACGATGTAGAGACTTGAAGATTCGACAAAGCAGCTAAAAACATACAATCGCCGCGAGTGGGACATTTAGGGTCAAATGCTCCACCTATAGGCTATAGAAGAATTCTAATATTGGTTGACTTGTAATAATAATTAATAAATATAATTATTACTATTCAAACAACATTAGAATTCTACCATAGCTTGTGGGTGGAGCATTCGACCAGAAATGTACGATCACGGCGTTGTACAGTTTAGCTGCTTTATCGAATCTTCTTAGAACATCCAACAGACACCATAAGCCTTTAATTGACAGATTCAACCTTAATTATTACGGATTTTCGTACGAATGCATTTTTTTAACAAAACAAAAAAAATAAAAACAGATTTTGGATTCTTCCCTCTTCCGTGAATTTGCAGAATTTGCTGTACCACAAAGGCAGGACCAGGCTCAGTGCTGCAGCTTGCTGTGCCGCCACATCTCCATACAGCTAGTAGTGATGATGGGAGATTTGTCAGCTCTACTCCCTTCTCTTCCTCCTTCTCCTCCTCCTCCTTCATGCCCTTCTCCTACCCCATAAGCATTCAAGGGTCTATTCAATGTGTCAGGCTCAAATGTGCCATGAAGTGCTTCAACTGGTGTAGCTAGGGGACATGAACCACACTGGAGTAGAGATTCTAGCAGCTCTGCAGGGGCAGGCCCAGAGGTGGATCATGCCACACCAGCTGGATACAGAAATGGTGGTGTGCTATAATGGCACAAACCTCCTGTCCACCCTTAGACAGGGAAAGTTGGCACATGTTCTCAATTTGGTGGTGCAGCGTTTCCTAAATAGGTACCCAGGGTTGGAAAATCTGCTAAAGCAGGCCAGAAGAGTCTGTAGCCATCTCAGGCGGTCATATACAGCCAGTGCTCAGTTGGCTGAAATTCAGCGGAATTTTCACCTGCCAGTAAACCGCCTAATTTTTGACATGCCCACCAGGTGGAACTTGAGTTTGGCAATGCTGAAGTGGCTGCACTTGCAACAGAGGGCCGTTAATGAGTACTTGTGTGAGTATGGCACAACAACAGGCTCATGCCAGCTCAGCTTTTTTTCCCCATGCCATTGGCTGCTCATAAAGGATGCAAAGGTCACCATTTGAGGAGGCCACAAGGATGATGAGCCGTGACAATGCATGTATCAGTGACACAATTCCTGTGTTCCTGCTGGAGCAGACTCTGCGTGGCATTATGGACAGGGCACTCAAGGCAGAGCAGGAAGAGGAGGACTTTCTTTCCTCTCAAGGCCCACTTTATGCAGAAACAATTCTTTCTACGCCACAGAACACACAAGAGGAAAGGGAGGAGGAACATTCTGGCAGTTTTGGAGGTATTGAAGCAGAGGAAGACATACATCAAACAGTAAGAGATGGTTTTCCATCCCTAGAACCCTTTACTAAGGAGGAGGTAGTTTCAGATACTGTAATCCTCAGTGACCCCGAGGAGTCTGCTTCTCATGCCACCGAAAATTTGCGGTGCCTCACTCATGCATTTAAAGGCAGTGAAAGGACCCAAGAATATGTGGCATAAAGGAGAAAGATCGCTATTGGTTGGCAACCCTCCTTGACCACCGTTACAAGGGGAAAGTCTCAGAACTCATCCCCGCAGAGAGTGTAAAAGATGAAATCTTGTGAGGACACCTTAAAGAGGCATTTATTTCATGCTTTTCCCAACTCCGGTAGGTTACAGTGTCATGGAAAATGTAGTTTTGAGGCTTCTGTTGGTCAAGAGAGGAGCAGTGCAGAAGGCGGCTGACTAAGTGATACATTTCACAATTTTGTTTAGTCCTCTGTGATCAGTGCTGTCGGCTTCCGCATCCCATTGGCAGCATCTGCATCATATGGTGGGAGAATATCTAGTGGCGAAAACAGACATGGAGAGCTTTCCAGTTGGCGATCCACTGGGTTACTGGGTAATGAGAATAGACCACTGGCCTGAACTTGGCCAATATGCATTTGAACCTGCTGGGCTGCCCTGCATCCAGCATGCTTAACGGATAGGCATTCAGTCCTGCTGGAGGTTTTGTTACTGATAATAGAACACGTCTGTCCACAGACTCCATGGACTGTCTGACATTATTAAAAATAAATCAGTCCTGGATTACCAGCAGCTACAGTATGAAACTCCTGATGCCGATGTCACTGATTAAGTGTTTTTGGCATATGGAATCTCTACAGGACTACTAGGCTGTCTAGCGTTGTGGGTGTTAATTTCATCTGGAAGATTTTTTTTTGGTGTAGGTTTCATGGGCACAATTTACACCCAAAGGTCAATTTTTCTGCACCTGTTTGACAGGTGCATATCATTGCAATTTTTTACAGAAAGGCCAATTCCTGCTTTCATCAAGAGTACCTCTATAGCAGTGGTCCCCAACCTTTTTGGCACCGGGGACCATCGCTGGAAGAAAACTGTGCCAAGGCCCGGGTGGGTGTATGCGGCAATTTGCACCTTTGGAACTATTGGCACAATGGTTGATATGTTGTCAAGATGATTGAAGTGAATTATTTCTATTAGTACACTGTAATATAGAATGGAATAGTTCAACTCACCATAATGCAGAATGTACCACCAGATGCAGAGTGTCAATTGCAATGTCGTCTGCCACCAGATGTGGATTGTCACTTGCAAAGTCGACCTGCATACAGATGCAGCTTGTCACTTGGCAGGTCCCCTTACTTCAGATACAGCTTTTCACCTGCCACGTCGCCTGCCACCAGATGCGTTTTGTCATTTGCCACGTTGCCTGCCACTATATGTGGATTTTCAATGGCCATGTCGCCTGCCTTCAGATGCAGCTTGTCACTTGCCACGTCGCCTGTCACCAGATGCGTTTTGTCCCTTGCCAACAGATGCAGATTGTCACTTGCCACATCGCCTGCCTTCAGATGCAGCTTGTCACTTGCCACGTCGCCTGTCACCAGATGCGTTTGGTCCCTTGCTACATTGCCTTCCACCAGATGTGGATTGTCACTTGCCAAGTCAAATGCAGCTTGTCATTTGGCACGTCGCCTGTCGCCAGATGTGGATTGTCACCTGCCACCACATGAAGATGGGGGTTAAACTTTAAATCTGCCCCCCTCCTTCTACTTCTAGCACAAGTCATTTTTAACCCAAAACAAAGCACCCCCTAGTGCATATCCTCAACCCCCCAAATCAAAAATAGACATCACCTGCCAATGCCCCCCACCAAAATCACCCTGTCCCCTCCTCTGTAATACCTGTGTTATTTCATACTTCAGAGCCGAGGAGGAGTGCAGCCAGCCAGGAGAGAGATATGATTGAAGCATGTGGGAGTTCGGACCCCGGGCACCACTGTCTCACCCCCTCTTCCCCCACTCTCCCTGCACATCATGTGCAGCTGAGGACATCCCGGAAGGAAAGGAGGGAGCCACGGTAACTGTGCCAGTCAGACCAGTATTAGTCTGGTGTCACCCTCTGCTGGCTGTCACCGAGGTGTGGGCCGTACCCCCCTAGCAACGCCACTGGACACCAGAATGTATGCAAGAAATCTCTAATCTTGTTCCCAGTGCGCTACATTGTGCCCTTATCATACAGACCTGCTCCCTAAGCCGTTAAAAAATAATAAAAAAAAGCTTGCAGAGAAAATATCATTTTTTTTGACTTCCTGGTTACCTCCCTCTTCCTTCCAGATAATGCTAGAAAGAGAGGAGGGGAAGAGAGCTGGATCTGCCTTGGGTATCTTAAGGAGCTTTGACCAATCCTCAACTTAGGTTGGCAGGGGACAGGCCTCCTTAAATACCCAGGATAAGCCCAGCTGGGAGGAGTTTTTGGGTGGAAGAGCTGGAGGGTGTGGTGTCTGATGGGCCCACGGGGTGCTCCAAAGTCTGTGGGGGGGTGACCCTGGGCTGGGGCTCAGGTGCATCTGGGAGGAGTGAGGAGATCCCAAAATCAGAGGCACATGACAGAGCAAGAGAGAGGACAGCAGGATAGAGCACTCTAAAGCCTCATACACATGATCGGACTTCCAACCAACTTTTCCGTGGATTTCTGTCTAAAGAGCGTTGGCTGTGAACTTGGTATGCATACACAAGGCAGGAATTTTTCAGCCAACAAACACGAAAGAAGTGACGTAATTTACGTATTACGTGTTTTTTCTGGTCTTTGGTGCCACACTTTGGGCAACTTCTGCTATTGCTGGTTGATCTTTTTTATTGGTTCTGAGCATGCGTGTTTGTACTTTGGACTTGTACTTTTGTTGCCGGAAAGTTTGTCTGTTTGCACAGCGAACATTGGTCCGATGAAAACCGAAAAAGTTTGTCCGGTGGAGCGTACACGTGGTCGGAATTTCCGCAAAAACAGGTCCGTCTGAGGTTTGTTGTCAAAAAGTCTGATTGTGTGTATGGGCCATTAGAGTCTCCAGGAGGTCTACAGGTCGCAGCCAGGAGGGCTGGTGAGTGAGCACAGTCGAGAGGACTGGGAGATTGCAGTTTGAGAGATGGGTGCAGAACCAGTGGTGAGAGAACTGTAGAGAAGGGCAGTAAAAAGGGGTCTTGGCAACCATGCTGGCTGGCAGGGCCAGAAGAGAGCTATCTGAGAGTGGTAGCCAAGTAGAGTACAGTTAGCATCTGGACTATTCTGCCCTACAGATGCCTGAGGTCCCTGCTCGCAAAAGGCAGTTTAATGAAGCCTGTCTTAAGTAGTGGCAAGTCTACCCATGCAGTGCTAAGTAGTTTGCAGGATTGACAGTCTGCAGCAAGTGAAGCGCTGGAGGAGGAATCTATGAGCAGCAACTGTTTGTGCTGGAAAGAGAAGAGTGAAGTGTATATACAGGAGTGTTTAAAATAGTTGTAATTGAATGTCCCACACTCTGCTTGAGTGCTTCCATCCAAAACTGCTTCCTATCAGTCTGGATATAGATATTCCAGCTGCTCACAATGATACGAGACTTGTTTGTCTGCTGAACAAGGAGAGTTTATTAGAACCAAGAAAACAACCATATATACAGTTAAAGAGGAGGTAACCAGAACATAAATTAACATGAGCTAATTAACTAATCATTTACCCAGACTAGGTGACTCATAGATATGACTTCTTAGGGTGGACGTCACGTCTCCTCGCTCACCTGCTATACAATACACATTATCATAAGTGTAAACACAGGACATCTTCACACAATAGCAGGGTCAGTTAGCACAGAGAACAGACAGATGGCTGGAGGTGATGTATGTCCCAACAGTATAAATCAGTCACTCTAACATGGCATATACAGGGTCCCCAGGCATACAGCTCACAAAGAGCTTCCCCAAATGCCAAGGCCCATCGATCGCAAGGCAAGAGGCTAGCATTCAGTCCACTTCAAAAGCCTCTGTCACGGGTAAGTCTGTCACAGAGTCCTAAGCAACTTTGCACTAAATATTCCTTGGCATCCCATAATACCCAAATCCCCATCCGAGTGTAACCCCCCTGAAATAAACAAAACAAAGTAATGGACTGTTTTTTGTCTCTGAGAGACTGGGATGAATGTCTGGCTGGGCAGGTTGACAGATGAACCACTACACACAGTAACCCTTATGAGGGCATAGCTACATTTATTGTTATTTATAATAATTTTTTGCAGCATTGGCCCATTTTAAATCCCATTGCTTGCCTCCGTGGGGCGGCCAGGCCTGCAAGTCATGTAAACAGCCCAGGCCTGGCAAAGCACCGGCACTCTCCAGAAGGAGATTTATCCCAAGACAAAAGAAACACATGGCTTTCTCACCAAGACAAGTGCAATGTCAAGAGGCTCTCGGCGAGCACAATGCAGAAGGCTCTCTGTCATGGTCTGCTTCTCATTAGCTTGCTCATACTTATAACCCCTGACTGAGCTTCTTTTTTTATGGCAAGGCCGAAAAAAAAAAACCTGTGAAATAATTGCCAGACTGGTGGTGCAAGTTGCAGCTGTTTCATATGTAACAGAAAGAATGCAGAATAAAAAACACATTCGTTGAGTGAGAGGTGTTTAAATGCAGCTGCTGCCGGGCATATAATCCGGGGGTTCTAGACGCCTGAGCGTTCCAGCGGAGCGAAGAATAGTACAGTGGGCCTTTTGTTGAGAGGTGCAGCGATAGGGTTGGCAAGGCCATAAAGAACCAAAGCCTGTTGGACCGGCTTCTAACACTCCATCACTGTCAGCTCCTTACACCTCTCCCCGAGGACATGTGTTTTTGATGAATCCCTCCGCTTTTCTGAGAAAACTAACCGGCTTCGCGACATACAATATATTGGCAATCGCAGGCGGGCTCAGTCATTGTAGAATTCAGAGCCAAGCAGCGGGAAAACAATAAATATTTGCTGTGGTGGGAACAAGACGTAGATAGAGAGAGAGAGAACATAGTTTTGAAAAAGGGTTTTTTCTTCCCCTGTCATTTAGTTTCATGGAAGGAAAACTAATTTCTGCTCATGTGTAGGATGATCTAGACGTGCAATAACCTAATCAAAACTTAGAAAAAATGCTGCGACACGTGGGCAGGTGACTTGTGTTCACCTATGGTGCGGAGTTTAGGTGGCACCTTGGTTTTCACTAGAGTATTCTCGAGGAGGTGATAGGCCAGTAACCCTTGTGATCACCCAGCTGAGAAAACGTGCAATAACCTGATCAAAACTAGGAAAATGCAATACATGGGCGGGTGACATGGGCTAAACCTAGGGTCCGGAGTTTAGGTGACACCTTGGTCTTCATTAGAGCATTCTGGAGGAGGTGATAGGCCTGTAACCCTAGTGACCACCTGTAACAGCTCTGGTGAACGCGAGTGAACCACAACTGTGGCTAGCAAGGAATTTCAATGTACCTCTCCATGTGAGAATTCGGTATTGGACCCAAAGTGTCACTCCACACAAACATGAGTTTGGGGGTTCTCTACATCATCTCTCTCACATAAAGGGATGCGTTGAGCTACTAGAGTTAAGCGCATTACAACATGCAAGCGTACCCTAGACTTAAAAAGATACAATGCACTAGGAGATTCCAATGCACAGCTGTATGCAAGGGATTATCAGTACTAGACCCCAGGCGTCACTCCACACAAACAGGAGTTTGGGGGTTCTGTACATCATATTCCTTAAACATACAGCAGTGCATTAGGCCACTAAGGGAGTAGGTATATAATACCTTCAACCCTTAGCATAGAAAAGTTAGAACGAACATGTTCTGAACTTAGGGCAAGGCCCTTTAACAAATAAGAACTTATGTCAAGCACGTAGTTAGTAAGGATACTGGTAACTAAAAGCAACAACATAAGAGAGGCATATATAGCTCAGGTTATTGGAGTATGTTCCTTTAAGATCTTCCTCAGTTATCAACCATAGCACTACAGCAAGTAGCAAATTAAGATGATAGTGTACAAGCCAACATTAGACAGCATTTTTTAAGCAGCAATTCTTCCCAAGGTACTACAAGTAAAACATGTGCTACTTATCCGTTTGTAGGCTTGAGACAAGGTTTTCCGTAGTGTAGGGCGTCTACCAGGAATTTCTCTTAGGGTGCCAGCAATAATGGATGTCTGGAAGTAGATAGCATAATGGCTATGTAGATTTGGAGAGTCCTCGTAAGGTGGCTCTGTAGCGTGGAGAGCGCTGGCAGCAAGAATGTAGCATGGCTGAGCTACGGCTGACAATAATAGAACGGCGTGTATCAAACACGCTGCTATGTTTTTAGTAAGGCAGCATGTGTGCCGAATGCAGCCGATTGCATTCGGCACTTCCACGTACCAGGTTGGAACGCACGTGGCGCCGGACGATGACGTCATCGTGTGGTCGCCGCACTGCGCTCCAGCGTGGAGTGCATTACAGCGCCAGGCGCCTGTTACACCACCCGGCTGAGAAAACGTACAAAGACCTGATCAAAACTAGAAAAGTGCACCACGTGGGCAGGTAACGTGGGCTCACCTAAGGTGCAGAGTTTAGGTGGCACCTTGATCTTCATTAGAGCATCCTGGAGGAGGGGATGGGCCAGTAACCCAGTAATGACCACCCGACTGGGAAAACTAACCAGCTTCACAACATATAAGATATTGGCAATAGCAAGCAGGCTCGGTGATTGAAGAATTCAAAGCCAAACAGCAAGGAAACAATAAATATTTGCCGTGGTGGGAACAAGACGTAGATAGAGAGAAAGAACATAGTTTTGATACTTTTTTCCCCTGTCATTTAGTTTTATGGAAGGAAAACAGATTTCCGCTCATTCGTAGGATGATCTAGACATGGAATAAGCTGATCAAAACTGGAAAAATTAACCATGGGGGCAGGTGGCATGGGCTCACCTAAAGTGTAAAGTTTAGGTGGCACCTTGGTCTTCACTAGAGCATACTGTAGGAGGTGATGGGCCAGTAACCCTAATGACCACCCGGCTGAGAAAACTAACCGGCTTCACAACATATAAGATAGTGGCAATAGCAAGCAGCCTCAGTGATTGAAGAATTCAAAGCCAAGCAGCGGGGAAACAATAAATATTTGCTGTGGTGGGAACAAGACGTAGATATAGAGAAAATACTTTTGGAAAAGTTTTTCTTCCCCTGTCATTTAGTTTCATGGAAGGAAAACAAATTTCTGCTCGTTCGTAGGATGATCTAGAAGTGCAATAACCTGATCAAAACTAGGAAAATGCACCACTTGGGCGGGTGACGTGGGCTCACCTAGGGTGCAGAGTTTAGGTGGCACCTTGGTTTTCACTAGAGCATTCTGGAGGAGGTGATAGGCCAGTAACCCTAGTGACCACCCGGCTGAGAAAATGTGCAAAGACCTGATCAAAACTAGCAAAGTGCACCACGTGGGCAGGTAACATGGGCTCACCTAGGGTGCAGAGTTTAGTTGACACCTTGATCTTCATTAGAGCATCCTGGAGGAGGCGATTGGCCAGTAACCCTGTAATGACCACCCGGCTGAGAAAACTAACCGGCTTCACAACATATAAGATATTGGCAATAGCAAGCAGGCTTGGTGATTGAAGAATTCAAAGCCAAGCAGCGGGGAAACAATAAATATTTGCTGTGGTGGGAACAAGACGTAGATAGAGAGAGAGAACATAGTTTTGATACTTTTTTCCCCTGTCATTTAGTTTTATGGAAGGAAAACAGATTTCTGCTCATTCGTAGGATGATCTAGACATGGAATATGCTGATCAAAACTGGAAAAATTAACCATGGGGGCAGGTGGCATGGGCTCACCTAAAGTGCAAAGTTTAGGTGTCACCTTGGTCTTCACTAGAGCATCCTGTAGGAGGTGATGAACCGGCTTCATGACTTATAATATATTGGCAATGGCAGGTGGGCACGGTCATTTTAAAATTTAGAGCCAAGCAGCGGAAAACAATAAATATTTGCTGTGGTGGGAACAAGACGTTCATAGAGAGAAAATAGTTTTGTAAACGTTTTTTTTCCCCTGTCATTTAGTTTCATGGAAGGAAAACACATTTCTGCTCATTCGTAGGATAATCTAGACGTGCAATAACCTAATCAAAACTAGGAAAATGCACCACGTGGGAGGGTGACGTGGGCTCACCTAGGGTGCGGAGTTTAGGCAGCACCTTAGGTCTTCACTAGAGCACCCTGCAGGAGGTGATAGGCCAGTAACCCTAGTGACCACTGGACTACTTTGCTATAAGATGCCACCAGGCTGTGGCCCTTTACCACGTTATCAGCTTTCAGCCATTGACAGCTGATGACAAGAGTAGAGAGAAGCCAGCTATCGGCTGTCAGTGTAAGGAGAAAAGAAGTAAGCTGGTAAACAGCTTTTGTTACAGGGACATCGGTCCCAACATTATTCATCAGTGCTGCTAATTAGTGATCACCAGTGCCACTTATCAGTGCCCATCAGTACTGCTAATCAATGCCCACCAGTGCCACCTATCAATGCCCATCAGTACTGCTAATCAGTGCCCACTAGTGCCACCTATCAATGCCCATCAGTGCTGCCAATCAGTGCCTCCTCACCAGTGCTGCCTATATGTTTACTTCTATTAACTATTTATAATTCAATTCTTGAGAGTAGGTGAGTGAATTGTAGCAGTCTTGTAGGGGTTCCAGTGCATTACATTGCCCAGGGGCCCCAAGAGGGCCTGGCAGGAACATGGAGTCTACAATACAGGGGTCTTCAAACATTCTAAACAAAGGGCCAGTTTATTGTCCTTCAGAATCTAGGAGGGCTGGACTATACATTTTCCTGGCATCAGCCGGAGTAAGCATTGCCACATTTGGTATTAGGTGGAGGAACAGTGCCCAGTCCTTGGTATCATAGGGAGGCATAGTACCCCATTTCTGGTGTCCAATGGGAGAAATGATGCCCCATTGTTGGTGGACAGTGGCAGAATAGTGTGCTGTATCAGTGGGAGGAATAGTGCCCAAAGGACCGGAAAAAGGCAAGCAGCGGTCCACATTTGGCCCTTGGGCCGCAGTTTGGACACCACTGTACAATAAGAAGACAGAATGGCAACAAGCAGGTGGGTGGTTGCAGCTTTTTGCTGCAGCAATAACACACACACAGTCCAGATGAAAATAGTAGAACTTGTATTTAGTAGAGGCAAAACAGCTCACAACAAACCCAATGGAAGAAGGCCCAACTGGGAACACTCACAGATGACAACAGTGTGTAGCAGAGCAGGTATCAGCCAAACTGACAGCATCTGTCTGGAGGCACGGAATGAGGCCTGGCTGTTCCGTAACCAAATGGGAAGATGTCCAAGGAGAATGTGAAGCCCTACTGATCTGGAAACTTTTCCTGCCACCAATACTGTCCCTGACAGACGAGTGATCCTTCCCCACACTATCTACACGCAAATACACTCCAAACCCAGACTCTGCCACAACTAAGATGGCCGCCAGCATTCAATCAGATCGCTGGCCACTGTGCTTGCACGGCATCCCCAGAGTCTCCCCAGATAGGTCTCGGCTGCATGCTAAACTCTCTGGGCCAAATGCGACATAACATCTTGCAAACGCCTGTCAAGCTCCCCCTGGAAGTCAATCCACTGCCAACGGCAACGCTAATGTAAACGAGGCCTAACTTTCCTAAAATGTAGACTCGTTCCGGGATACCACTTTTATTACTGAATGCAGTGCCCAGAGTTCTCCTTTAACGCCTGAGAAATAATTGGCTTTTCTTGCTAGCAACAGGAATCCCATCTTTTTTTGTTTTATTGAGTCAGCACACAGCATCTTTCTATAAGGCCTCGTACACACTATCGGACATATCCGATGAAAACGCTCCGCGGACCATTTCCATCGGATATGTCCGATCGGGAGTTTGATCCGATGGCGTGTACACACCATCGGATCAAATTCCTCGCGGCCGGACGGCGCTGTGACGTGGCGGTGACGTTGACGCCGCCACGTCACCGCCACGTCACCGCACCAGGAAGTTAAACACTTCCGCGCATGCGCCGAATCCATTCGGCGGCGGCGCGGCGGCGGTGGGGGACGACATGTCTGCTGGTAAGTGTACTAACCAGCAGACATGTCGGGCGGACAGATTCCCACCGGATAGATTTCAAAGCATGCTTTGAAATCTGTCGGGTGGAGAAATCTGTCTGCTAGCCCATACACACGAGCGGAGATGTCTGCTGAAACGGTCCATCGGACCGTTTTCAGCGGACATATCCCCTCGTGTGTACGAGGCCTAAGAGGTCCGCTCTTCACTGGTTCCCCGTAATAACAAGAAATTAGTGTTTTTGCTGTTCCGGCCCCGATGGTTAAAAAAATAGTCCCTTTTATTTCCTCTGACTGTCGTATCCTTGTGTAACCACTCAGCTATTACTAGACTTACCTGCCATCCGCCCGGCCGGCTCAGCCAAGACAACCACGACTTGAGAGATAAATGTGACTGTACCGGGTAATATTATACTTTGCTGAGCTGGTGACTGGAGAGAAGGATCCTTTGAAAAATGTAGTCTTTTGAAAGCTTGTAAGCTCGAAGCATTAAGTCGCTCGAAAGCAGAAATAGTAAAGAGCTGTACAAAATTTTCAAGACACTTTATTTAACAGAAGTGGTTTAATACGAGGGCTGTGCCCGAAAGTGATGCAAGAGTGGGCAGAACCTTACATAGGATGTTCAAATTTCACATAGGGGTAGAGTAAAGCCCAGTACACGCGATCAGAATTTCCGATGTAAAAAGTCTACGGAGTTTAGATATAGAACATGTATGGAGCTGTGATGGCTCAACGTGATTGGCACTGCGCTGACAAGCCATTCACCTCTGCAGCCAAGGGTTCGGATCCCAGGTACATGTGAATTGAGTTTGGTGGTCTCAGCCCGGCTCCCGAGGGGTTGTGTTATGCAAGGTACGCCTGTGCTTAGTACGCCCACCCCCCCCACATTAAAACCACCACACTTGCACGCACACAAAATTGGGTTAACACGCACGCACTTAGGCCATGCGATCTCCTAAAAAAAGAGAGGTGAAGGACCTACGGGGCTGGCTGGGTGGGCTAGACCCTCTCACTCCCTCATAGGGGGAGTCCCTCTGCCCCGTTGGGCCCCAGTTGGGCTCTCAAGTGGAGCAGGTAGGGCGGGGTGAGTGTGAGGCCCCCCCCTCACACCCGCCATTGCCACCCGGGGGCATGGAGAAGGATGGCAGATTGCCTCTGGGGGGAGGGTCTGCCTACTCCCAACTCCTGCAGTCCGGCTCCTCTCTCTCGAGTTCACGCACAAAAATACACTTAAAAAAAAAAAGATATAGAACATGTTCTATTTTTCTCCGATGGAATTCCGTCGCAATTTCTAATGAGATTGGGCTTGGCAAAAGCCTGAGCGTGTGTACACGGCATAACTCTTTTGCCTCGTACACACGAAACGCTATAAGAGCTTTTGGCCGGGAATCCCGGCTGTGTGTTGTAATATATGTTGTAATATGTTGGCCAATTTGTGTGGGATATTATATATAAAGAACACAAGGGATGGACATTAGACCAGTGAAAATCTGTGCTTTGGTCTGATGAGTCCAAACTTGAGATCTTTGGTTCCAACCACCGTGTCTTTGTGCGACGCAGAAAAGGTGAACGGATGGACTCTACCTGGTTCCCACCGTCAAGCATGGAGGAGGAGGTGTGATGGTGTGGGGGTGCTTTGCTGGTGACACTGTTGGGGATTTATTCAAAATTGAAGGCATACTGAACCAGCATGGCTACCACAGCATCTTGCAGCGGCATGCTATTCCATCCGGTTTGCGTTTAGTTGGACCATTTTTCAACAGGACAATGACCCCAAACACACCTCCAGGCGGGGGAAGGGCTATTTGACCAAGAAGGAGAGTGATGGGGTGCTGCGCCAGATGACCTGGCCTCCACAGTCACCGGACCTAAACCCAATCAAGATGGTTTGGGGTAAGCTGGACCGCAGAGTGAAGGCAAAAGGGCCAACAAGTGCTAAGCATCTCTGGGAACTCCTTCAAGACTGTTGGAAGACCATTTCAGGTGACTACCTCTTGAAGCTCATCAAGAGAATGCCAAGCAGTAATCAAAGCAAAAGGTGGCTACTTTGAAGAACCTAGAATATGACATATTTTTTGTTGTTTCACGCTTTTTTGTTATGTATATAATTCCACATGTGTTAATTCATAGTTTTGATGCCTTCAGTGTGACTCTACAATTTTCATAGTCATGAAAATAAAGAAAACTCTTGGAATGAGAAGCTGTGTCCAAACTTTTGGTCTGTACTGTATTTGTATATGTTGTATTATTGTATTATAAGTCCAAAATTGACCAGGCCAGTTGACATTCGGTACCTGTTAAGATAATTACATGTTACACATCAAAATAGGCTTGTCGATTGTCAATAGGCAAAGAGACAGGATGGGCCGGATTCACATAGAGAGGCGTATCTTTGTGCGGGCGTAGCGTATCTCCTTTACACTATGCCGCAACGTTGAGTGTACAGTATTCACAAAGCACTTGCTCTGTAAGTTGCGGCGGCGTAGCGTAAATCGGCCTGGCGCAAGCCCGTCTAATTCAAAGTAGGAAGGAGGTGGGCATCATCTATTTATATTAAGCGTGACCCCATGCAAATGAATTGCCGGTTGAATGGCGCATGCCCGCGCATGCTCAGAATCACGTCGCATATACTCCCTAAGATACATTGGCTCAATGCCTACGACGTGAATGTAACCTATGCACAGCCCTATTCACGTAGTACTACTTAAACGGCGTACGCAACCTAAAATTCAACGGCGTCCTTCCCTGGCTCATACCTTTGCATTACCTGCGCCTGCTATATGAGGGGTAACTTTACGCCGGACGTAAGCCTTACGCAAATCGCGTATATGAAGCGGCCGGGCGCATCTACGTGCATGAATCGGCGTATCTTACTCATTTGCATATTTAAAACGCCAAATGCGTCCAGCGTAACTATGCGCCCACGATACGCCGGCGTAGGCAAGTTACGTTGGGTGGCTGAAGCCATGTTTTTCGACGTATCTAGCTTTGTAAATCGGCGCAAGTATACGTCGGCGCACATTTGTACTTACGACGGCGTATCTTTTGATACGCCCACGTAAATCGTTTATGAATCCAGGCCGATGAATCTATTTTACACATCAGGCCACATGTAATCTAATTACATATTAGAGGAAGCTGATTAGTATGCAAGGATGCAAAATAAGGAATAGGTGATGATTGAAGCCGTCTCCGGCTGGGGTCAGTATCTGTCACTCTGAAAGACAGGATGTAGATCAAAGACGGCCAATCAAATTGCTCAGCTATTCAGTGGATAGGGAATATAATCCTGGAGGTGAGTCTTGTCACTGAGAATATTCTCTGTGTATTCTCTGGGCATGGCACAGGTCTAGAGCTGATCTAGGAAGAGATTTGAATTATATGCTCTGTTGGATTTTGTATTGTCTGTGGACTTTGGACTTTGTTCGTTATTGGAAGTTAGATAAAATGCGTTCTCTGGAGAGCCGGGTGTGTTGCTGCCGAACAACGTAATTTATAGTCATTATACTAACATCTAAATATCAATTATCTAACCGGACTACACTATACATTATATCACTACATGTGTATGCTCCATCGTAGCTTTCCCATAAGGAAAACCGCCGGGAATCCCGGCGAAAAAAAAAAGAACATGTTCTCTTTTTTCCCGCCGGGTTTCCCAGTGGTTTTTAAGCCGGAAGTTTCCGTATGGGGAAAACCTGCGGTGGGGCATACACACGGGCGGGTTTCCCAACCAAAGCTCTCATGTCAGTTTTCCTGTTGGCAAACCCGTCCGTGTGTAGGGGGAAAAAGCTACCTAGTAGGTTCTCGGTCTTCCCGACATTTTTTACCGCCAGGAAAACCGATTATGTGTACAAGGCATTCCTTTCATGCCTAAGGCAGCGTACACACGACCGAGGTTCTCGCTGGAAACCAGCGAGAACCTCGCTGGAAGCTGCATTCCAGCGAGGACCTCGGCCGTGTGTACACTCTCGGCGAGCTTCCCGTCGGGAAGCCCGTCGAGCAGAAATAGAGAGCACGCTCTCTATTTGCTCGACGGCCCGCCTGGAAGAATGGCTGGTTGCCATTCCCGACGGGCGGGTCGCCGATTTCGACGGCCGGCAGGGAACCTCGACGGGCGGAACGATGTGTTCTGCCCGTCGAGGTTTTCTGCCGTGTGTACGCGGCCTAAGCCTATTTCTGACATCTGTTGCTTACAAGTTAAAAATCCATATTGTTTGCTAGAAAATGACTTAGAACTCCCAAACATTTTATATATATATTAGCAAAGACCCTAAAAAATAAAATGGCGATCGTTGCAATATTTTATGTCACACTGTATTTGCGCAGCGGCCTTTCAAAAAATACACTTTCATGAATAAAAACAAATCAAAACCATAAAGTTAGCCCAATTTTTTTGTATAATGTGAAAGATGATGTTACGCCAAGTAAACAGATACCTAACATGTCACCTTTTGAAATTGCGCACAGTCGGGGAATGGCGACAAACTGCGATCCCTAAAAATCTCCATAGGTGACGTTTTAATTATTTATTTGTTTTTTACGGTTACCAGGTTAGAGTTAAAGAGGAGCTCTTTTGCTAGAATTATTGTTCTCACTCTGTCGATCGTGGCGATATCTCACATGTGTGGTTTGAACACCGTTTACAGTTGCGGGCACAAATTACGTGTGTGTTTTCTTTGTTGCGTGAGTACACGTAGACAAAGGTGTAGATATTTTTTTTTTTTATAGCAACACAAAAAAAAATTCCATACCAAAATTTTTTTTTCAAAAAAAAAGGAAAAAATCGGCATCATGTGACTTTCTCTTTTCTTTCCAATTCAATATCCTTTCACTTTGCCTTTGAAATGGAAGAGACAAATGGATTTGTGTTTTTTTGGAAGGGACCACCGAACAGATGTACATGGGCGTCACTGCCAGCCCTGTCAAATATCTCAGATGGAGGAAAACTGAAAAGGTCTCGCCGCTGGCAAGAATCGAGTCAAAGACGCCAAATAGCCATGATTTAAGTTTGCTCTGCACAGACTGGAAGTGGGCCTATGGCCGAAATTTTATTTTTTTTCTTCTTCTTTGTGAATACCCTGTAGGCAATATGTACAACTCTTTGAACGACAGTGCTTAAAATGTTACTGTGTCAGCAATAATGGACTTTCAGTGCCCACCCTGATGCCAGTGCCCACCCTGATACCAATGCCCACCCTGATGCCAGTGCCCACCCTGACACCAGTGCGAACCCTGACACCAAAGTAGATCACATGGTTTCCTCCAACGTGTTTGGGGAAAGAGCTGGAGGTGTAAGTCCTTATTAAAAGTCAGCAGCTATAGTGTTTATAGCTGCTGACTTTTAATTTGTATTTGATTTTTTTTACGCCAGATCTCTGCTTTAAAGTTCATGTGTGTGTAATCCGTTCCAGGAGTATGCTCATAATCCAAGGTACTCGCATATCAAAGCGAGTTTTCCCATTGAAGTCAATGGAAACAAAAAAAAATTGTTCTGAATTGACTTCAATGGGATGCAATACCGCATACGGCCATAGGTGGGGGGCGCCAGAGAGCGTTGAAAAACGGCCGAAAAGGCCCAAGGACACTTCGGCTCACTTCCTGCGCCCCCATACCTCGGGCCAAATGACGTACTTCAGGCCAATGTTCGGCTTTTCTCGACTCCTGCGCCCCCGTACCCAGGGCCGGGACAAGGGGTGGGCAGAAGGAAATGCCGCCCCTGGCGCAATGGTTTATTACAGGGATGAGGGAAACCCTGACCTTAACCCTAAGTGAAAGGGGGGCGCAGTTTGGCATCTTTTCCCTGGGCGCTGAATGACCTTGTCCCGGGACTGCCCGTACCTCAGGCCAAATAAGGTACTGCAGGCCAATTTTTCGGCTCTGCTCAGCTTCTGTGCCCCCGTACCTCAGGCCAAATGAGGTACTGCAGGCCAATGTTCAGCTTTTCTCGGCTCAATGCGCCCCTGTAATGAGGTACTGCAGGCCTATTTAGCTTGAATTATATATATATATATATATATTGTGGGCCAGATTCAGATACACTTAATTTTGCGCTGCGTAATCGAAATACTCTACGCTGCCGTATTTCCCCAGGCTCTACACCGAATCCTGGTAGATTTTTGCCCGTACGCTACGGCGGCGTAGTCTATTTCTCGCCGCGTAATCGAAATACGCGATTAGGGGGGCGTGAAGCATTTAAATTAAGCGCGTCCCCGTGGCGATCGAACTGCGCATGCTCCGTTCAGAAATTTCCCGCCGTGCATTGCGCGAAATCACGTCGTTACATCATTCGTTGTTTGAGTAGCGTCGTTTACGAACATTCCTATTCCCGGACGACTTACGTAAAAAATAATAAAAGGCGTCGGAAAACGTAGAAATTCGATGCGGGAACGACGGCCATACTTAACATGGGCTGTCTAATATTAGAGCAGCAAAAAGCTGGTATAGTGTTACGCAAATAAAAGATGACTAAAGATGCCGTAAGAGATTGCGAATGAAGATCGTAATTTCTGGGATCGCCGCCAAAAGCTCATTTGCATACCCCGACGCTGAAAATGACGGGAAGTCCACCCAGTGGCCGCAATTTTATTGCAGCGTAGATCCGAAGACTAACGAACACGTAATCCAGTCGAATTGAAGCCCGCAGCCGTATTTTCATGGTTTGAGGTTTTCGATTAGCTAGAAAACGCGCATAATTTGAAATTACTCCAGTCTAACACCAGTTACACAGGAGTTACGGCTCTCTGAATCTGGGCCATTGTTTTTTTGTTTACAGCAGAAGAAGATGAAAATAAATATCACATTGAAAATATATGGATGTTTGTTCAGAAAAATAAAATAAATTTTCTTTATAATAGGGCTGTGCAAATTAACTTTTAATTAATCGATTAATCTTTAATTCTTTTGATCGATCAAAATCTTTTTGATCGATTAATATTCTTTTGATTGGTACTCCCTCTCCGCCGGCTTCTGGGCCTTCAGGGAGTTCCGTCGGAGATCCGGTAACGTCACGGACACTGGCGGGGCTTGCTGTGTCCATCAGTATGTGTTCCTTTGCTGTGCCTTCATATCTGCATGCTGGCGGGACCTTACTATCTGCCACACGTAAGGGCTGTTACACTTTCCTCTATCACTTCCCTCTATCACCCTGGGATTCTACAGCCATCCACTGGGAGTTGTGATAGTTCCCTTCATGGGACATCTACATGCCGACGGACTGATGTTAACCCCTCCTCATCTGGATTCAGCAGTGGTATCGTTGTACACATTTTTATACCAGTATCATACTTAGCTACATGTTTTTATGACTGCTTTTGCTACCGTTTGGTATTACTCGCACCATTTATACAGTTTATGTAGCTACATCGATTTTATCTCCAGTGCAATATTTATTTTGTTACCTTCTTGAAGACTATAAAAGTTTTAATGCTATTCCCATCAAGCACTGCCTTTGTGTGTTTTTTGTATCCTGCTATCCATTTTTCCAGTGGTTGGAGCTGCACTGGGAATCGGCCTGCAAGGAGATCAGCTAAAAGTAGTTGGATCTGTATGTGCGTTATAACTAATCGAAATTAGTCGATTAATCGATTAAAAAAAAAAAAAACGATTAACCGAACACAAATTTTTGATCAGTAACAGCCCTAATTTATATATATATATTTTATTTTTCTGAACTGATGAGACATACAGCTGTGTACTCAGCACACTAACAAAGATAATACAATGATAACATGGGGGCTTGCAAGCTGTTACTAATTATCTAATTAGTGTTATAATAAATTGTCCGCTACTATAGCAGAAGGCTGAAGTTACATGAAACACGATCCCCCCTATACGCGGCTCATTCTTTTATGGAGCTCCTTGGACCTCTTGTTTGACTCATGTCATGTCAAGATTTGTTCCATGTTTCACTATTAATGGATCATACAAAAAGCCGGTTTCCGCCCAGTACGTGTTTTTTTTTTTTTTTTTATATTATTTTTATGCCTTTTGAGATTTCCTGAGTAACAATTAAGTTCAGCTCATTGCTAGATAGATTTGCGTCAAACAGTGCACGATCATGTCCGCCGGGAGTTCACTTCATCTACGTTATCAAGTCAGATTACATTTAAAAAAAAAAAAAAAACTCTAAAAATAGATATTTTCCTTCCATGTGAAAATCAAACAGGAGTGCCCACGGCAATTGTGTTTTTTTTTTTCCTTAGCAAGAAGTTAAACTAGAGAAAAGTTTGAGAATAAACTACTAAGGAAATGTTTTTTTATTTATTTTTTATAACGTACAGTGCAATTTAAGAAGGTAATTATACGGAAATCGTAGAGGTTTGGAATTTATTTACCAATTTCTTTTATTTATTAACCGCTTCTCCACGGGAGGACATCATATGACGTCCTCCACTTTGTGCAGTGATATCTGAATGATGGGTGCAGCCACAGGCATCATTCAGATATCGCCGTCTGCAGAACCATAGAGAACCATAGAGATGACTGGTGACCAGACAGTTACAGTCATCTCTATGACCGTCGGAGGAACGGGCGCAAAGTTATGAGGTCAGACCGTTCTCATCGGATGGACTGATCATGTGTACGCGGCCCTGTATTTGGCTCCATCCATCTTCCCATCAACTCTGACCAGCTTCCCTGTCCCTGCTGAAGAAAAGCATCCCCACCACATGATGCTGCCACCACCATGTTTCACAGTGGGGATGGTGTGTTCAGGGTGATGTGAAGAGTTTTCCACCACACATACCGTTTTGCTTTTAGGCCAAAAAGTTCAGTTTTGGTTTCATGTGACCAGAGCACCTTCTTTCACATGTTTGCTGTGTCCCCTCCCCCACATGGCTTCACACAAACTGCAAACAGGACTTCTCATGTCTTTCTTTCACCAATGTCTTTTTTCTTGTCACTCTTCCATAAAGGGCAGATTTGTGGAGAGCACCACTAATAGTTGTCCTGTGGACAGATTCTCCCCCCTGAGCTGTGGATCTCTGCAGCTCCTCCAGAGTTACCATGGGCCTCTGGGCTGCTTCTCTGATGAATGCTCTCCTTGCCCGGCCCGGTCAGTTTAGGTGGACGACCATGTCTTGGTAGGTTTGCAGTATGTATGTGCCCAGTAAGCAAGTGGTTAAAGTTAATTTGCGTGTAAAGACCAGCGTCCCAATACTTTTGGTAATATAGTGTATGAGCTGCTTTACCAAAGGCTTTGTAGTTCTGACCATCGGTCTTGGAATTATGGAGGCAGCATCAACTGGGGGGCCAATCAGCCGCGGCTCGAGGAATAACCTCTGGAGGAACTCTGGTTGAGAATGGCTGGTGTCCCAATACTTTTGGTAATATGGTGTATATATGTATTTTATCCATTTTTTTTTTTTTTAACCACTCAAGACCCGGACCATTATGCAGGTTAACCACTTGCCGACCGCGCTATAGCGAAAATACTGCTACAGCGCGGTCCAGTAGTTTTGACACGACGTCCCTGGGACGTCGTCCTTCACTTTAGCGATTGCGCGTCCCCTGGGACGCGCTCGCGAAAGTGTCCATGATCGCCGGGTCTAGAAGACCCGGCGCATCACGGATCACGGTAAATTGCCGCTGATAGCGGCCGTTTACCACGTGATCGCGCCGTCAAATGACGGCGCGATCACTTGTAAACAAACCGGCGTCATTTGATGACGCCGGTTCCTCCCTCTCCTCCCTCTCCTCTCTGTACAGTGTGCGAGGAGAGGGGGGGAGCGGGGTGTCAGCAGCTGAGCTGTGGCTGGATCTGTGACAAATGCAGTCACAGATCCAGCCATCCCTCAAAACATCCCAGCTCTGCAATCCCCCAGTACCCTGCAATCCCCCAGTACCCTGCATTACCCCAGTACCCTGCATTACCCCAGTACCCCGCATTACCCCAGTACCCCACAATACCCCAGTACCCTGCATTACCCCACAATACCCCAGTACCCCAGTACGCTGCAATACCCCAGTACCCCAATACTCTGCAATACCCCAGTACCCCAATACTCTGCAATACCCCAGTACCCCAATACTCTGCAATACCCCAGTACCCCAATACTCTGCAGTACCCCAATACTCTGCAGTACTCCAGTACCCCAATACTCTGCAGTACCCCAATACTCTGCAGTACTCCAGTACCCCAATACTCTGCAGTACTCCAGTACCCCAATACTCTGCAGTACCCCAATACTCTGCAGTACCCCAATACTCTGCAGTACTGCAGTACCCCAATACTCTGCAGTACTCCAGTACCCCAATACTCTGCAGTACTCCAGTACCCCAATACTCCAGTACCCCAATACTCCAGTACCCCAATACCCCAATACCTCAGTACCCCAATACCGCAATACCCTGTGCGATACTCTGCAATACCCAAATACTCTGCAATACCCAAATACTATCGCCTATGGGGATTTTTAGGTAGCGAAGTTTGGCGCCATTCCATGAGTGTGCGCAATTTTGAAGTGTGACATGTTGGGTATCTATTTACTCGGCGTAACGTAACTTTACTGTTTTTTTTTTTTTTAGCACAAAACAGTTTTTTTTTAAAAACACGCGTTCAAAAAATTTCTACGAAAATACCGTGCGAGATAAAAAGTTGTAACGGCCGCCATTGTATTCTCTAGGGTCTTTGCTAAAAAAGCATATATAATGTTTTGGGGTTCTATGTAATTTTCTAGCAAATAAATGATGATTTTTCCATGTAGGAGAGAAATGTCAGAATTGGTCTGGGTGTTCCAGAACGCCTGATGGTGCCCCCTGCATGTTGGGCCTCTGTATGTGGCCACGCTGTGTAAAAGTCCCACACATGGGGTATCGCCATACTCGGGAGGAATAGCAGAATGTGTTTTGGGGTGTAATTTGTGGTATGCATATGCTGTGTGTGAGAAATAACCTGCTAATATGACAGAAACAAGTTTTTTTTTTTTTTTTTTACAGAATTTTCAGTCGTTTTTCTTTTATAGCGCAAAAAATAAAAAACCCAGAAGTGATCAAATACCACCAAAAGAAAGCTCTATTTGTGTGAAAAAAAGGACACACATTTTAAATGGGTAGAATGTTGTATGACCGAGTTATTGTCATTCAAATTGTGAGAGCACCGAAAGCTGAAAATTGGTCTGGTTAGGAAGGGTGTTTAAGTGCCCAGTGGTCAAGTGGTTAAGGACCTGGCCCCTTTTTGCATATCGGCACTGCGTCACTTTAACTGACATTTGCGCGGTCGAGCGACGTGGCTCCCAAACAAAATTGGCGTCCTTTTTTCCCCACAAATAGAGATTTCTTTTGGTGGTATTTGATCACCTCTGCGGTTTTTATTGTTTGCTCTATAAACAAAAATAGGGCGACAATTTTGAAAAAAATTCAATATTTTTTACTTTTTGCTATAATAAATATCCCCCAAAAAAGATATCATTTTTTTTCCCTCAGTTTAGGCGGATACGTATTCTTCTACCTATTTTTGGTAAAAAAAAAAAAAAAAAAAATCGCAATAAGCGTTTATCGATTGTTTTGCGCAAAAAGTTTTAGCGTTTACAAACTAGAGGATAGTTTTATGGTATTTTTATTAATAATTGTTTTTTACTAGTAATGGCGGCGATAAGCGATTATTTTTGTCACTGTGACATAACGACGGACACATCGGACAATTTTGACACCTTTTTGGGACCATTGTCATTTTCACAGCGAAAAAAGCTATAAAAATGTGCCGATTACTGTGAAAATGACAGCGGCAGCGAATGGGGTTCAGGGACGGTCCTAGGGTCACAGGCGCCTGGGTGTAGAAATATTTCTGGCGCCCCCCACATGGGCGTCGTCATTTTACTAACTCCTCCCCTTTACACATGTTTCTATGGCGATGACTCAACCACAGAGATGCTCCCCCACAAAGTCTTCATTACCCCGGGATCCTTACATGATCTCTTAACAATAAACAAAATACAGGAAGGGAAGCAAAGTACTTTATTGGGACCTGGAGGGGGGGCCTCTCTGATGGACACAGAGAGGGCTTCTGTTGGAGAGTCTGTGAGGCCGCATACACACGATCAAATCTGTCTGCTGGAAACTGTCTGCCAGACCGTCCCAGCAGACAGATTCGGTCGTGTGTACGGGCAAACAGACGGATTTGGCCAGCCGACAGATTTCAAAGCATGCTTTAAAATCTGTCGGCTGGGAACCCGTCCGCCCGACATGTCTGCTGGTTAGTACGCTAATCAGTAGACATATCTGCTCGCACATGCGTCGAATGTATTCGACGCATGCGCGGAAGTGTTTTACTTCCTGGTGCGGTGACGTGGCGGCGTCAACGTCACCACCACCTCACCGACACGTCAACGCGCCGTCTGCCGGCAGGGATTTTTGGTTTGATCGTGTGTACAGCGATCAAACCAATACATCCCAGCAGACAGATCTGTTCAAATCAGTCTATCCGACCGATTTGAACAGATCTATTTGCTCGTGTGTACGGGGCCTTAGAGGTTTGGCGCCCCCACCTCTGCAGGCGCCTGGGTGCAATGCACCACGTGCACCCTGCCTAGGATCGGCCCTGATGGGGTTAACCACTAGGGGGCGATAAAGGGGTTAAGTGTGCCCTAAGGGAGTGATTCTTACTGCAGGAATTCTGCCATTCGTGCCATTCTGCCAATGTATATTGGCGTGAAGGGGTCCTTAAGTGGTTAACTGCTTGAGCCCCTGCATATAGTCAAATGACGGCGGCAAGGTGGCTCTAAAAATCCGAGCCGCCTTAATTTGACGTCTTCGTGTCCTCCGGCCACTGGGGGGAGCACGCGCACGCACCGGTCGCGTCCCCGAGATGCCGATGCGCGTGCCTGGCGGTCGCGATGTCCGCCAGGTACCTGCCGATCGGCAGTTTTAGAGCAGGGACGTGGAGCACTGTGTGTAAACACAGAGCTCCACGTCCTGTCAGGGAGAGGAGACAAATGCTGTGTCCCTTTAACATAGGGACACAGCATCGGTCACCTCCCCCAGTCACCCCCCTCCCCCCACACATTTAAAACACACCCAGGATCAGGGCTTTTTTTCTGGGGGAACTTGGGGGAACTCAGTTCCACCACCTTTGGCTCAGACCCTTTGGTGCCTGCTCACCACAATCACTTGTAAACACAGAAGTCTGGTTTCTGTGTTTACAATTGCCAGCTCTGCACTCTGTGTGTAACCCCCCTGAACTCTGCACTCTGTATGTAGTGCAATTCTGGTATTTAATGCCCCTTTAAGACCCTTCTACTGTTTGTGAAATCTGAACGGGGTCGTGGTTGAGTTCCTGCACCTTTTTTCTGAGAAAAAAAGCTCTGCCCAGGATACACATTTAACCCCTTCCTCGCCCCCTAGTGTTAATCCCTTCCCTGCTAGTCACATTTATACAGTAATTAGTGCGTTTTTATAGCGCTGTTCGCTGTATTAATGTGAATGGTCCCAAAAATGTGTCAAAAGTGTCCGATGTGTCCGTCGTAATATCGCAGTCCTGACAAAATTCCCAGATCTCCGTATTACTAGTAAAAAAAAAAATAATAATACATTTTTTATTTTTTTTACCAAAAATATGTAGAATACATATCGGCCTAAACTGAGAAAAAAAAATTGGATATTTATTATAGCAAAAAGTAAAAAATATTGGGCCAGATTCACAGAGACGTAACTCCTGTGTAACTGGTGTTAGACCGGAGTACTTTCTAATTACGTGCGTTTTTTCACTAGTTTGAATCCTCAAACCATGAAAAGATGGCTTTGCGCTTCAATCCGACTGACTTACGTGTTCGTACGCCTTCGGATCTACTCTGCAATAAAATTGCAGCCACTGGGTGGACTTCCCGTCGTTTTCCGCGTCGGGGTATGCAAATGAACTTTTTCCTTTGATCCCCGAAATTACGATCTTCAATCGCAATCTCTTACGGCACCTTTAGTCATCTTTCGCTGCGTAAAGTTATTCCAGCTTTTAGCTGGTCTAATATTAGACAGCCCATGTTAAGTATGGCCGTCGTTCCCGCGTCGACTTTCAACGTTTTCCGATGTCTTTTATTATTTTTTACGTAAGTCGCCCGGGAATAGGAATGTCCGTAAACGGCGCTACTCAAACAAAAAATGACGTAACGACGTGATTTCGCGCAATGCACAACGGGAAATTTCTGAACGGAGCATGCGCAGTCCGATCGCCGCGGGGACGCGCCTAATTGAAATGCTTCACGCCCCCTAATCGCGTATTTCGATTACGCGGCGAAAAATAGACTACGCCACCATAGCGTATGGGCAAAAATCTACCAGAATTCGGTGTAGAGCCTGGGGAAATACGGCAGCATAGAGTATTTCGATTACGCAGCGCAATATTAAGTGTATCTGAATCTGGCCCATTGTGTTTTATTTTTTTCAAAATTGTCGCTCTTTTTTGTTTATAGCGCAAAAAATAAAAACCGCAGAGGTGATCAAATACCGCCAAAAGAAAGCTCCATTTGTGGGAAAAAAAGGACGTCAATTTTGTTTGGGAGACACGTCGCACGACCGCGCAATTTTAATTTAAAGCGACGCAGTGCTGAAAGCTGAAATTTCGCCTGGGCAGGAGGGGGGTATATGTGCCCAGTAAGCAAGTGGTTAATTAGAGAATTGCATCGCACGGCCCGATGTTGGTCACCCCTTTTGTGTGTCTCGGTGTTTGTTATTCTGCAGGTTGTGATCCCGTTCTGGAGAAGAAAGAGGCGCCGGAATATCAGTGAAGTTCTATTTCTGGGCACAGCCGCCCCACTGAACCGAGAATTACTAAACTTAAATAGCTCTTACCCAGAACGACCGGGGGTGGGGGGATGGGGGGGGGGGGTGTAAGGTGAAAATATAAGTCAGATGACCGTGTCACAGACTCTGAAATGGGACAGCCAAGGTAAAAATAAACCCAAAGATAAGGAGATGTATGCAGATGGACCCGCCTGACCGCAGTCCATCCACAGGAACTATTCATGTCCATCATACCAAAGTAATCCAAGGAAGGGGGGGAGGGGAGGGGGGGGGAGGGGTTGTCTTGTGTCTCATCGAGCTCCTGACTTTATATTTCAGGCCTGACCTCCTCACTCTTTAGGCTTGCAGAGTCTCTTAATGTGTTCCTCCTAAATCCCTTCAGACATTATTGTGATGGTTATCAACTTATGATGAGCTAAAGGAGGCCTCAGATAAGACCCCTGACATCACCATAATGTTCACTATACACAATGCTTCAGAAAATAAAATAAAAGAATAGAGTAGAAAAGAATAGAGTAAAACAGAACAGAATAGATAAGCAAAAAAATAAAATAAAAAAATAATATAGAAAATAATAGAATAGAGTAAAACAGAACAGAATAGATGAGCAAAAAAATAAAATAAAAAAATAATATAGAAAAGAAAAGAATAGAGTAAAACAGAACAGAATAGATGAGCAAAAAAATAAAATAATAAAATAATATAGAATAGAGTAAAACAGAACAGAATAGATAGGCAAAAAAAAAAAAATTTAAAATAATATAGAAACGAATAGAGCAAAACAGTACAAAATAAAATAGAAAATAAAATAATATAACATAAATTAATTTCATAGAATAGAATAGAATAAAAAAAAACAATAGAATAGAATAAAATAGAAAGAATATAACCGTCTGGTGAAATTCGAATTTTGAGTAGAATAAATTTGAATTAAATAGAAAAAGAATAGAAAAAAAAATAGAAAATAAAATAATAGAATAGAGTAGAAAAGAATAGATTAAAACAGAACAGAACAGAATAAAAAATAAACGCATAGAATAATATAGAGTAAAACAGAACGAAATAAAATATAAAATAAAATAATAGAATAGAAATTAATGTAATAGTATAGAATAGAAAATAATAGAATAGAATAGAAAGAAACAATAGAATAGAAATAATATAAAATATCAAATAAAATAATAGGATAGAGTAGAAAATAATAGAGTAAAACAGAACAGAATAGATAGGCAAAAAAATAAAATTTTAAATAATATAGAAACGAATAGAGTAAAACAGTACAAAATAAAAAATAAAAATAAAATAATAGAACAGAAATTAATGTAATAGTATAGAATAGAAAAGAATAGAATAAAAAAAACAATAGAATAAAATAGAAAGAATATAACCGTCTGGTGAAATTCGAATTTCGAGTAGAATAAATTTGAATTAAATAGAAAAAGAATAGAATAAAAAAAATATAATAAAATTGAAAATAAAATAATAGAATAGAGTAGAAAATAATAGATTAAAACAGAACAGAATAGAATAGAAAATAAATGCATAGAATAATATAGAGTAAAACAGAACAAAATAAAATAGAAAATAAAATAATAGAATAGAGTAGAAAACAATAGATTAAAACAGAACAGAATATAATGGAAAATAAAAGCATAGAATAATATAGAATAGAATAGAGTAAAACAGAGCAAAATAAAACAATGGAATATAAATTATTTTGATATAGAATAGAATATAAAATAATAGAATAGGAAAACAATAGAATAGACTAAAATAGGACGAATATAACCATCTTTCGAAATTCTAATTTTGAGTAAAATAAATTTGAATTCAAACAGAAAAGAATAGGCAGCACAGTGGTGCAGTGAGTAGCACTTTCGCCTAGCAGCAAAAGGGTCGCTGGTTCGAATCCCGACCACGACACCATCTGCCTGGAGTTTGCATGTTCTCCCTGTGTCTGCGTGGGTTTCCTCCGGGTACTCCGGTTTCCTCCCACACTCCAAAGACATGCTTGTAGGTAAATTGGATCTCGTCCAAATTGGCCCAGTATATATGTGTGTATGACTGTGTGTCCCAAGCGTGTCAAGATCCTACGGGGTAAAAATGACTGCACCAGCCAAGCAGACACTGGCTGGAAAAAGCGCCCAGAGGCGATTCAGTTCGCATGCGTTGCGCTATACAAGTCATTCATTCATTCAATAGAATAAAAAAAGTAGAAAATAAAATAATAGAATAGAGTAGAAAATAATAGATTAAAACAGAGCAGAATAAAAAAAATAAAAGCATACAATAATATAGAATAGAATAGAGTATAACAGAACAAAATAAAATAGAAAATAAAATAATAGAACAGAAATTCATGGCATAGAATAGAATAGAAAAGAATAGACTAGAAAATAATAGAATAGAAAAAACAATAGAACAGAATAAAATAGAAAGAATGTAACCGTCTTGTGAAATTGAATTCAAATAGAAAAAGAATAGAATAAAAAAGAAATAAATAGAAAATAATAAAATAAAATAGAAAATAAATTAATAGTATATAGTAGAAAAGAATAGATTAAAACAAAACAGAATAGAAAATAAAATCATAGAATAATATAGAATAGAATAGAGTAAAACAGAACAAAATAAAATAGAAAATAAAATAATAGAATAGACATCAATACTAACCCCAACCCTAATCCTAACCCTAATCCTAACCCCCAATCCTTAAACCCAATACTAACCCCAACCCTAATAGAATAGAATATAAAATAATAGAATAGAATAAAATAGGAAAGGATTTAACCGTCTTTCTGAAATTCTAATTATGAGTATAATACATTTGAATTCAAATAGAAAAAGAATAGAATAAAAAATAAAACAAATACAAAATAATAAAATAAAATAGAAGAAAAATAGAATAATCCTAACCATAACCCTAATTATAACCCCAACCCTAATCCTAACTAGACATGTGCATTTGTTTTTGTTAGAATGCATTTTTGTCCGAAAATCATTTTTTTTCCGTTATTGTTTTAACAAACGATAACAAAAGCGCAAGTAAACGAAAACCGAAAGATCCGACATAAAAAATGCTTTATTTTCGTTTTCGTTGCGGTAAAAATTCGATATAGAGAGATTCGACATCATAGGGAAAAGATTCGACATCATAGAAATAATAGATTCGACATTACAGAGAATAGATTTTGGTTTATGAGAAAATAGATTGGACATTATTACTAGTGATGAGCGGGATACACCATATTCGATTTTGCGATATTTCGCGAATATATAGAAGAATATTCGCGAAATATTCGTTAATATCGAATATTCGTGATATTTTATCAAAAAAAAAAAAATTGCGAAATTTCGCTAATGCGAATGCGAAATTGATTGCGAAATTCTCATCAACTCGCGAAAACGGAGATCATTTCCTGGATTACTAAACTAATATGCACTAAACACTAACTCTACTTACACAAACTTATATGACTAAAACTAAAGCTAATTTTTTTATTTATTTTTTTATTTTATTTTTATACACAAAACACAGAAGGGCAGAGAAAGTATTCACGAATATTCGTAATACGAATATTCGCATTGCGAATATTCGGCAACATAAAAGGATCGCCCCAAGGTCTCTAATCATACCAGCAATGCTTTTAGACGTCGATGGAGATCACTAGGATGTGATCTGTTTTAAAAATACATTTGAAAAAATACGAATATTCGCAATAGCGAATACTCGAATATGCAATATTCGTAACGAATATTCGCAATGCGAATATTCGTGAGCAACCCTAATTATTACTAGTCATACAACATTAGAATTCTTGTTGGTGAAATATTCGAACGGAAATGTACGATTCGAGGTAAAGATTCGATGTTCCGGCGAATATTCTTTTGACCATTCGTCAGAAACCAAGTATTTTCTGGATTTTCGGACGAAAGCTATTCCCCAACGAAAAACTAAATGAATCAAAACGATTTTCGGGAGTAACTAAATAAATTTATTTTCCAAACGAAAACGAAAAAACAAAACGAAATATTCCAGTCTGCACATGTCTAATCCTAGCCCCAACCCTAATCCTAACCCTAATACTAACCCCAACCCTAATCCTAACCCTAATACTAACCCCAACCCTAATCCTAACCCTAATATTAACCTTAACCCTAATACTAACCCCAACTCTAATCCTAACCCCTAGCCCTAATACTAACCCCAACCCTAATCATAACCCCTAATATTAACCCCAGCCTTAATAATAACACAAATATTAACCCTAATCCTAACCCTAATACCAACCCCAACCCTATTCCAAACCCTAATTTTAACCCCAGCCCTAATCCTAAACCCTAATACTAACCCGAACCCTAATCCAAACCCCTAATATTAACCCCAAACCTAATCCTAACCCTAATATTAACCCCAACCCTAATAATTACACGAATATTAACCCCAACCCTAGTCCTAACCCCAACCCCTAACCCTAATACTAACCCCAACCCTAACTCTAATATTAACCCTAATCCTAACTCTAATTTTAAACCCAACCCTAATCCTAACCCCTAATACTAACCCGAACCCTATTCCAAACCTCTAATATTAACCCTAATATTAACCCCAAACCTAAACCTAACCCTAATATTAACCCCAACCCTAATAATTACACGAATATTAACCCCAACCCTAACTCTAATATTAACCCCAACCCTAATCCTAACCCCTAACCCTAATACTAACCCCAACCCTAATCCAAACCCTAATATCAACCCCAACCCTTATCCTAACCCTAATATTAACCCCAACCCTAGTCCTAACCCCGACCCTTAACCCTAATACTAACCCTAATCCTAACCCTAATATTCACCCCAACCTAAATCCTAACTCCTAACCCTAATATTAACTCCTAATGCCCCGTACACGTGGCCAAAATTTCCGATGGCCTAAAATCCAATGGAATTTTCCATCAGAATTCAGACCAAATTCCGACCGCCCAAAACACAGTGACGTAAAACACACTACGACGAGCCGAGAAAAAATGTATTTCAATGCTTCCGAGCATGCGTCAACTTGATTCTGAGCATGCATGGATTTTCCTATCGTTTTTTTTTTTCCATAAATAAAAAATAATAAAGATTTGCTTTGAAATATATATATATATATATATATATTTGTATGACAATTGAAAACAGTTTATTAATATAATAGGTAAAAGATTTTGGGCAGTATTATATTATCACGGTAAATAATAATTGTGACAAAAGTGATGTGAATAAAAATATAGTCCCAAGAGATTTCTGATCCATGTGGTTCTTGAAAATATCGTGTCATTCCAAATAGATGTTCTTTTTTATCCGGCTAAGTATGTGCTCTCAGAACTCTCACCTTCAAAGTTTAAATAGTCAGCATCGAATGATATCCGATCCTGAGATTCCACCTCACCATCTTTGTTAAGGTTTTCCAATTTAGCTTTGATCCACCAGGTCACCCAGCATCCGGGTTCAAAGTAACAGGTACAGACAGCTACCGAGCGTCTAAAAGCTAGAGTTAGAATCACTCCCTAGGACACACTTAACCCCTTCAGCGCCACCTAGTGGTTAACCCCATTCACTGCCAGTGTCATTTTCAAAGTAACCAGTGCATTTTTATAGCACTGATCGCTGTAAAAATAACAATGGTCCCAAAAATGTGTCAAAATTGTCCGATGTGTCCGCCACAAAGTCGCAGTCACGATAAAAAAAAATACTAGGAAAAAAAATTATAATAAAAATGCCATAAATCTATCCCCTATTTTGTAAACGCTATAACCTTTGCGCAAACCAATCAATAAACGCTTATTGCGATTTTTTACCAAAAATATGTAGAAGAATACGTATCGGCCTAAACTGAGGACAAATTTGCTTTTTTTTTTTTTTATGGGGATATTTATTATAGCGACAAGTACAAAAACGGAAAATTGTATACTCACCTTTCCGTAATTTTCCTTTCCTGACGCATCTTCATGGCAGCACACACTGGGTTGTGACTCCGCCCCCACAACCTGACAGGATTGGTTAGCTATAAATTTGAAGGGGAGACGCCCCGCATCATTCTCTGTATATATCATCATAAAACAGCAGGGTGGGCATCTGTGTGCTGCCATGAAGATGCGTCAGGAAAGGAAAATTACGGAAAGGTGAGTATACAATTTTCCGATTTCCTGACGCATTCATGGCAGCACACACTGGGATATAACTCGCCAGTCGGGAGGGTGCAAGAAAACAGTAATATTTATTCTTTATAGCGCTGAGGAATTGGCTCTAAGAACAGATCTGCCGAAGTCGACGGTAGCCAGGAGAGCAGAATTCACTCTGTAGTGAGAAATGAAGATGTGTTGGGAAGACCAAGTTGCTGCTCTGCCTATGGTTTCCGGTGAAGTCCCGCAATATGCTGCCCAAGAAGTGGCCTCTGCCCCTGTCGAATGAGCCCTAATGCCCTCTAGGTGGCGTAAGTTGCTGGATGGAATAGGTCTCCTTGATAGCTTTAACAACCAAGAGGTAATGGTACGGGAGGTAGCTGGCTGACCTCGTCTGTTCCCCGTGTGGGATAATCAAGAAAGAATCCGTCTTCCTGAGATGTAGCTGTGACGTAACTGGAGATGGTAGACTTGACATCCTAGTCATGGGACTCGCCCCTCTCATTAGTAAAAGACGAAAGGACGATGTCCTGGTTATAATGAAAGGAGGAAGTTACCCTTGGATAAAAATGGTCTGAGGGCTTCAGAACCACTCTGTCAGGGAAGAACACTGAATAGGGGTTCCATAGCCATAAGTGCTTGTATCTCCGGCGCCCTCTTAACTGAGGTGATAGCAATACAGGAAGCCATCTTCAGAGCTAGGTTCCACGGTGAGACTAAGTTGAATGGAGAAAAAGGTGGATTGGACAGGGCCTCGAGTACTACACAGAGATCCCCTGTTGGAAAGGCTGGCCTCCTAGGTGGTCTGATCTTACATAGGCCCTGAGGAACAGAGTGACCAGATGATGAAGAGCCCATCTAGTACCCGTCATGGCTGAAAGGGCAGATACTTGCACCTTCAGGGTACCCAAGCCCGGGCCCTTGTTGAACCCTGACTGAAGAAATTCAAGAATTTGAGATGGGATTCCAATGTCTTTGCTGCGATGACACGAACCTCTCCCAGATCCTAGTATAGGTGACATCAGTGGAGCTCCTTAGAGCTTGTACTAAGGTTGATATTACCTCCTGAGAGTATCCTAGTTCCCCTAACCTAGCCCTCTCAGCTTCAAAGCTGGCAAATGCAGCTTCTCTGGGCTGGATGGAAGAATTGCCTCTGATGTATGAGATCCCAGGTTACTGGAAGATGTATTGAGGCCGCGTACCTAGTTGTAGCAGGGTCGTAAACCATGGCCTCCTCAGCCGGAACGGTATTAGTACAATAACTGTGGCTGAGGACTTCCGAAGTCGGGACAGGAATCTTGTAATCCGAGAAGTTGGAAGAAAAATGTACCCTAGCTCGCAGCTTCATGGAAGAACTAGGCAGTTTGTCCCTTCAGGTAATGGAAAGTGGGCTCTGGACAGGAACCTCTGACACTTGGAGTTCTTTGGCGTGGCCGCTAGGTCGACTTCTGGTTCTGGTACTAGTTTTCGTAAGAATGGAGAATACCTGTTGGTTCAGGGACCGTTCGTGTGTTTGAAAGTGTCTCTCGGCTTGGGTAGTTGGCCAACGAATTCTGTGTTGCTGGGACGCATACTCCCCACAGATCTAACAGGTGCACTTGTGCCCCTTCCATTATGAAGCGTGCGACTCCTGATGCTCCCCTGTCTCTGGATACATGACACCGCTACTTGTTGTCCATCCTGATCAGGACACTCTTCCTCTATAGAAGAGGCGCAATGGCCAGGAGGGCCTGAAAGGCTGCTCTGAGCTCTAAAATATTTGACACTATGCCCTGAGCCCGAAAATGCCACTGTCCTTGGGCTACTCAGTCTAGATAGTGTGGACCCCATCACCCCTGGCTGGCGTCCGATGTTACTACTTCTGGACTAGGGGGAACTTTTGGAATGGACTCCCTGAGGTCGGACGGGTGTGTCCACCACCATACTAATTGCTTTACCCAGTTCGGGATGTGAATGGTTTGGAGTATTGACGTTCTATTCCACTGCCTGAGAAAGGAGTTCTGTAAGACTCGCATGTGCCACAGGGGCCACTGTATCAAGGGTATGGATGCTGACATGGACCCCTGGGTACTGAGGCAGGCTCTGACAGTTAGACGTCTGGATGATAGCAAACTTTGTATCTTCTGGAGCAAGGGCTTCAGCCTCTCTTGAGGGAGTTGCACCCGGTACAACCTGGTATTTTATTCTACCCCTAGGAACACCCTAACTTGCCGAATGCTCTGGGTGCTGAGGCGATGCCGAATGGGGGGCACCAAAATTGGAAATGGGATTGATCGATTGAGAACCGAAGGGACCTCTGGAAGGTAAGATGAACTGGGATGTAAAGGTAAATGCCCGAAAAATCTAGAGATAGCATCCAGTCTCCCACGTCCACTGACAACAAAATGGACTGAAGGGTTTTCCAATCTGAGGGCCTCTATTTTGATCGTCTGTTGAAATTCTTTAGGTCCAAGACTGGACGTAGATCCCCGTTTTTTTTTTTTGTACCAGAAATAAAGGGGAATAAAACCCCCTCCCTTTCTGGTGCGGAAGTACTTGGTAGGCTGGAATGTGTTCCCTGGCAATGTGCCCATGAATTTCCAATTGTGACCGTTCTTGATAGAGGATAGTGTTCATGGATCTGTTATACGAGTTGCCCATATCCGAGCGAATCTCTTGAGTCTGGTGCTCACCTGAGCTGGGTGGGCAGACGGACCCTCAAAAAGGACTTCTGCTGTTCCCCAGCTGTGATTGGCTTACTGTATCTACATGAAGGAGGGTCGAGTCTTCCAGTCCCTCCTAAATTCCCTGCCGGGGCGGTAGGATCTAACATCCCTGTACTTGACAGGAAGATCACGCCTGTAAGCGGGGCCCTTCTGGGGCTCTGGTTTTCCTATCGGAGAAATCAGCCCAGACTTTCCCCCGGTAACCTTGGAGATGGCCGAGTCCATCTTTGTGCCGAATACACTTGAGCCGCCATATGGAATTTTGCACCAGTTGATTTTGACGCTGCCTTCGCTATCCAGGGTCTCAGCCATAAGGCTCTTCCCAGCCATGAAGTCGCCCCCTCAGGAGCCGTAAGCCAACTTAATTTTCCTGCAGGGAGGAGAATATCTTCCCCTGGTCGGCTCCTTCTAGAATGGGATTCTCAACATTAGCTGCCTATGCAGCGATAGTTTTAGCGACTGCCGCTGTGGTGATAGCCGGCCTACAAGCGGCTCCTGTCGTGGAGCAGGCTTTCTTCAGTTCTATATTGATTTTATGATCAAGAGCGTCCCGGAAGGTAACTGCGTCTTCAATCGGTAGAGAAACGTCTCTAGCGAGTCGCATTAAAGATGAATCGACCGTAGTTGCATTGATCAAAGAATCGATCTTAGACTACCACAAGGGGTACAATCTGCAAACTTGTTGCTAATACTGGGCCGCTTATGCGACCCCCCCACTTATCCTTTATGAGGTTCTCCAGCTCTTCGATGAAGGGAAATGATTCAGGACCCCCTTTTCAGCACCGGGAAATATTTCTGAACCTTCAGAAGTTCTGCCATAACCTCCTCCCAGCCGATCGCTTCCTTGAGTGAATGGGCAAATGGTTCAACCAAAAAGAGACAGTCCGACGCCTGCTCACACTCCTCATTCTTAGAGAGGGTTACTGCACCCTGGCGTAACGGCCGGGCGATGTGCTTGGGGAAGGATCGCCCACATATGATCCCTGTGGCGATTCTCCTGGGAGCTCAGTATCTATTCTGGCCTCTGAATCCTTGGTTACTTCGATGAAGCACGAGTGGCAGGCCAATTCCCCTGGCAAGGATGGCGCCCCGCATATTTGGCAAACATTTGCCGTGGTGCGGGTAAGATAGCTCTGTCTGGGATGAAGGTAATCGTCTGCGGTGGGACCGACTATGACGGGAGTGCTGTGACGCGAGCGGCTATGCCTTGATTGAAGAAATCAAGAGGGTAACCTTGAGCGATTTCTTGCGCCTTCTGCCGGAAGCATGGCTAGAATCTCCCTCTGTGCCGCAAACTTGCGTCTCTTGACCCGATAGGGCTACCAAAACTGTAGCGTCAGTGGCCAGGCTCTCTTTTTTGTCTCCCCTCTACTTACCACCTTCTGGACGGCCTCTATACCTGGTCAGCTGATGGTGGTCTGCGAGGGCAGTGGCTCCCATGAGGATAGCAGAGAGACAGCCCGAAAAGGTGGGAAAAAAGAGAGAAGGGAAAACATTACAATATGTTCCCCCCCCAACATTTGTATTTATTAAATTAATATAATAATTTTATATACATATATCTATCCTTTTTTTTTTTTTTTTTGGATTATATTAATTGTTAAATTATGGATACACTTTCTTCTATGGTATGTTATAAATTAATATATAAATGTATTGAATGAATGAATGATGAAAACTTATATAGCGCGGCACATGCAAACTGAATCGCCTCTGGGCGCTTGTATAATATCTTCTATCCTATTTATTCCTTTTTTTTTTTTGTGTGTAATCAATTAGCCCAGGTTGATCTGGGACATGCCTGCACACACCTGGTGCAATCTTCACTCTGAGTAGAGCAGAGCAGCAGTGCGGCAGCCAGAACTACAGAGCAATAGGACTGTTTCTTTTTTCCTTCTTTTTTTTAATGACGCGCGCATGTGCAGAAGCGTCCCGCTCGCCCCCGGCGCCATTTTGGAAGAGGGCAGAGGAGACAGGCGGCGTCATCACTGAGCTGCGCGCATGTGCAGAGCGCCAAGGGGTATGCAGCGGTGACCCCGAGAGTATGGGGTGTCAGAGGAACCACAGGGCTCAGCAGAGCTGAGAAAAAAACAACAGGCAGACAAAGGTACAAAACGGACTAACCTTAGGTGGTAAATGTAATGATACAAATACCTTTGTGGAAGGACACACTGCACTGGAAGGAAAGACAGAGCGAAAGTGGGGGCCACTGCGAGATTTGAAGCTTCTTTAAAGCTTGCTACAGATGCCAGTATAATTCCAAAGCCCCTGAGACCACCAGAACGGGGTTCCCACCATAAAGCTCATTTAGAGACTGTACAGGAGGGACTTCCAAACAGGAGAGGCTGAACCTGCTGGGGCGATTTGCGGTAAGAGGCATGCTTTTTGCTTGTTCATTCAATCTTGTCAGGTGAGGATGAAAAAAGAGAATGATGCGGGGCGTCTCCCCTTCAAATTTATAGCTAACCAATCCTGTCAGGTTGTGGGGGCGGAGTCACAACCCAGTGTGTGCTGCCATGAATGCGTCAGGAAATATTGTTTTTTTTTTCAATTGTTTTTTTTTTAAATTCTCGCTCTATTTTTTGTTATAGAGCAAAAAAAAACTGCAGAGGTGTTCAAATACCACCAAAAAAAAGCTCTATTTGTGGGGGGGAAAGGACGTAAATTTAGTTTGGGAGCCACGTCGCACGACAGCGCAATTGTCAGTTAAAACGACGCAGTGCCGAATCGCAAAAAGTGCTCTGGTCTTTGGCCAGCCAAATGGCTTAAGTGGATAAGCCATACTCGAGTATAAGCCAAGGGCCAGATTCACAGAGCCCTTACTCCGGTGTATCTCGCGTTAGACCGGAGTACTTTCAAATTACGCGCGTCGTTTCATTAGACTGAATCCTCAAACCATGAATAGACGGCTGCGGGCTTCAAT